>JAABKJ010007545.1:41591635-41875683 GCA_011634705.1 Andricus grossulariae | reverse complement strand
AAGTACAATAGGACATGTTAGTATGGACTGAGGGATCTGAGAAGACCAAAGTGTTCCAAAGTACAATAGTACATGTTGGTATGGACTGAGGGATCTGTAAAGACCCAAGTGTTCCAAAATACATGTTAGTATCGACAAAGGGATCTGAGAAGACCCAAGTGTTTCAAAATACATGCTAGTATGAAGTAAGGGGTATGAGAAGACCCAAGTTTTCCAAAGTACAATAGTACATGTTAGTATGCACTGAGGGACTGAAAAGTTCAAAGTTAACAAAAAATAAAAACTTTATAAACTTATTTTTTTTAATTTTCAAACCTCTACCGAAATCATGAGTATGGTAATTAATTAAACAATAAAACTATATACAATTTCTAAATTTCTAAAAAACTTTATGGACTTGTTTTTGAAAAATTCCGAACCCCTACTAAAGTCGTCAGTTTGATTCAATGAACAATGAAAATATATACCTGTAAAAATACATTCGTACTACTTCAAAAATTCCGAACTACTATCGAAATCATAGGTTTGATCATTTTTTAAACAATAAAACTATGTAAATATTGAAATGAAACTGAACAAATTGGGGCGGGAATCGATTATCAAAAATCGAATATCGAATTTTTACAGGAATAAATTTAATGCCCAATCTCTTCGGTTAAAAATGTAACTATGTTGGTTAAAAAGATAATTTCTTAAACATTCCTTTTTCACCTGGAAGTTCATCTATTTGATTTTTGGTTGAAAATTGATCTCTTTTAGTTAACAATTTGTCTTTTTTGTAGAAAGTTCAACAGCTTTGTTAAAAAATCTGATTTTTGTTGTTGAAAATGTAACTCTTTCGTTAAAAATTGATTTTACTAACTGAAAATTATTCCATTCCATTTTTGACAAAATATTCCTCTTCTTTAGTTGATAATTCTACTATTTGGTTGGAAATTCATCTTCTTTTATTGAAAATTCATGTATTTTATTGAAAATTCGTCTTTATTGATAGCAAATTATTCTTCTTTGTTAGAAAGTCATCTTTTTTGTTTAAAATTAAATATTTGTATTAAACATTCATTCATTTTCGTTTAGGAATCGACTATTTTTTTCATTATTCGTATTGTTTGGTCGAATTCAACTGTTTTGATTTCAAATAAGAAAACGAAAGAAAAACAAATTTTAAATATTCATTTATTTTCTACTAGTTTCAACCAAACATGGAAATATAATTAAAATTTCAACCAAAGAGATATATTTCCATCTGAAATAATGAATCTTTATAAAAAAACTTAGTTTTCATGAAAAGACTTCAACATTCAATTTTCAACAAAATAGTTAAGTTTTCAACCTACAAAGTCGGATGTTTTATAAAAAATCTGATTTTTAAACCGAAAAAGAAGAATTTTCCACAAAAATGACGAATTTTTAACAAAATAGCTTAATCCTCAACTAGGTTTTAAATTTTCAACAAAGAAGATTAATTTTCTACCCAAATAGATAAATCTTTAATAAAATACATGAATTTTCTATTAAATATTTGAATATTTAATTCATCAAGAAAAAAGTTTGAGCCAAAATGGAATAGCTACATTTTCAAAGAAAAAATTTGATTTTTATAAAAAGTTGAATTCGAAAAAAACAGACCAATTTTTAAGAAAGTTGTTGAATACACAACCAAAATAAATTAATTTTTAACAAAGTGGTTGCATCTGGAATCAAAAAGAATATCTTTGAACTAAGAAGAATCGTTTTCTACCCAAAAAAATTTTTTTAACAAGTTGTATGCATTTTTAACCAAAAAAGATCAATTTTTATTTTGAAATATCATATTTACACCAAAAATGGAATTATTACATTTTCAGTGAACAAATTAATTCGCAAATAAAATTCTTAGCATAATAGTTACATTTTCAACCAAAGAGATTAATTTTTATTTAAAATTATGAATCTTTACGAAAAATTCATTTTTTTAGAATAGATATGAACATTCTACCAAAGCGTTACATTTTTAACCAAAAAGTTGATTTGTTCACAAAGAAAAATTATTTCCCACAAAAAAGGTGAATCATCAACAAAATACATGGATGAATTTAACTTATCAGAAATCATTGTTCGAACAATTCATTATTATTTATAATAATATTCTCTTTGAATAATGCTAGAAAGTTACGGCTTTTTCTGAAATTTTCCACTTTTTCTCGACTTTTCACTTAGTGAGGTAATAATTAATGCAAGTAAACAAACATAATTTGTTAACCAATTTATTATTGTTTATAACTATCTTTCGTTAGATAATGGTTAGTAAGTTGCAATTTATTCTCTTTCTTTTTTGTGAACATATTTTTCTGAAATAAATGATAAGATGGACGGGTGAGTCAAAAATCAAATATCGTCACGTAATATATGAACGCTCCCCTGGTAGTGTGATGTAATTTTTGAACGGCCTCAATGCTAAATTTCTCGATTTCTCCAAACCTTATGATAAACAATTTTACTATCAATCGTAAATTTCATCATTCAGGGCACTTAGAAAAAAATGCGGGTATGTTGTAATAGGCTATGATAACTGTGTATGTGCCCATCTCTTTTATTGCTATATTTCTTTTATGATCTCGCAAGTAATTTTTTGTAAAATCTGTTTCTTAAGAAATTTCTTAACTTTCAGCTTAGAGTTGAAACTTATTTTCAATTATCTTTATGAGCAGTTGTTCAATTCATAACGCTCAAGTGTTCTATTTGTAGTTTCTGTGTCGACAATCTGAGCACGCTCATTTAACACCTGAAGATGCAAATGGAAAATTGTCAATCATATGCAAATTTTGCAGTGATATTTTAGAAGACAAGGCCACTGATAATAGATTATCAGGAAAAAAATGTATCAGGAAAACTTTAGCTTTTAAAAGATGTAGGGTCTTGCTCTTTTACATTTCTTTTGCAGATGCACTTTATATTTTCATGGTGAAAAAATGTCCAAATCACCAAAAAACTTTTGAGATAATTCATGGGGCTTCTGAAATATATTATGAAAATATGATTGTTTAAAAGATAGAAAGTCCAAAATTCATGAAAATATACAAATATAAAGTGCTTGGAAATATTATTGAGATTATGAAAAATCAGGTCTCTGGAAAAAAGTTTTCTATGCTTTTAAGAATTGAAATGATATCATCAGTCATGTATCATCAGAGAAAAAAAAAAGAATTTTGTATGAAAAATGTTTTAAATCTATGGAAAATAAATATTTCAACAATAGTTTGTGTGATTAAATTTTTCCTTACTATCGCTTCTTTCTAATTTTCCAAAAAAATTTGAACTTTAATATGTGATAACTTATCTTTCCAAAAAAACATTTCCTACAACTCTTCCCTTTCCAATTTTTAAAATTAGTAAATAATCTTCAAATGAAATTATGTGTTTGAAAAATATTTCCTCTCTAAACAACTTATTTTAACAGTAGCAACCGTACAAAAATTCACTTTAAAAATTTGAAACAGTAAAGTTATAATCTTTTTCACATTCAACCATTGTTCAAAACTTGATAAAGAAGCGATTGTTGGAAAAAATGTAATTGCAAAAAACATTGTCTGAATAAATTTTTTCCTACGTTTTAACATTTTTTGTTAAAAACAATGTTTTTCATTTTTACATCATCAGTAATATTATTTCAATTCCTAAAATCGCAGAAAATCTATTTTTTCAGAGATCTGATTCTATTAAGATATCTTCTAAGAAACAGGATAAATTTCAAATCAAGAAAAATTATTTTGTGTCAATAAAGAGTAATTTCTAACAAAATACATGAATTTTCAAACAAATATTTGAATATGAAAAGAAATGCTTGAACTAATAGCTCAAATGAAGAAATTAATTTTTAACCAAAAACAGAAGAGATAAATTTTCAGTAAAAAACAAATCTTGAACCAAATAAAATAATTTCTCACGAAATAGCTACATTTTCAACTAAACAGATAAGTTGGAAATCCAGAAGATTAAATTTACATAAGGAAAGATCAATTTTCCGCAAGAAATAGAATAGTTAAATTATCAGAAAAAAATTAATTTTCAATAAAAGAACTAATTTTCAATTGAAGAAAGAAATTTTTAACCATAAATATAAATTCACAACCAACAAGACTAATTTTTTACCAGAAAAAGATTAATTTTCAACAACAACAAATATATTTTTAACGAAATAGTTCAATTTTCAACAAAACAGATGAATTTTCAACCAAAAAATTGCATTTCCACCGGAAAAAAAGATAAATTTTTGACAAGAAACTAAATAGTATAGAATAATTTCCATCAATAAAAAAGTATTTTCAATAAAAAACTAATTTTCAATCGAAGAGATAAATTTTTTTATTTTCAATTTCGTTTTTTACAAATAAAACATAAACTACGTGTTCCATAAGAAAGTGTTTCATAACAAATTTTTAGATATTTTTTTTGTGTGCAATTTTTGTCTCACCATCTTTTTCCTTATGTTGCATAATTTTACCGTAAAATAGAGTTGTTTATTTTTTCATCAATTTTGTGTGCGCTCAAAATTTGAATGTTCGATTTTTAAAGAAAATTCCAAAATTTGTTATAATAATCTTGTAGGGTTCTCAAAAAGCAACGTTTTTCTTATTTGAATTTTTTTCGTATCGTGTGTTTTTTGGCCTAAAATGTTAATTTTCGTTTTTTTTTGTTGTTGTTTTTTTTTTGGATTTTGATAATACTATATCTCTGATAATTTTCTTTTCATCGGAAAAAGTTATGAAAATGAATGGTTCGAGTTTCCGAATACTATGAATATTAGTACATATTATTTTTGAATCTTGAAAAAAGTGGTCTCAAAAATTTTTAAAATCCTTTAACTTTTTGAATTTTCATTCAAAGTGGCTGGCTAATGGACTTGATTTGCATTTTTAGGACATTTGAAGAGTATACCAAAGCCCAGTGAAATATATCAATTCTTTCGAAAGTTATCGTGCTAAAAAACTGAAAATCTACATACACATTCGTAAAAACCTGTTTTTTTGATTCAGGGTGTCTCAAAACGTGGATGTTTGACAAAAACGGGGATTTATTACAAATACTTGGTTTCGACAGGAAATGATCTACACGTACACCTGGTCTACAGGAAACAACCGCAGTATAATTGACTTCGTTATTGAGGATGAAAGAATAAGGGGACTAGTTAAAGATACAAGAGTCATGCGAGGATCCGAATGCAATACTGATCATTACCTTTTAGTCTCCAAAATAAACTTAGGGCGGGGATGGAGAAAAAAGAAAAAATTATTTTTACAATTTTTTAAAAAACTTCTGTGTGAAATTTTGAAATGAATAAAACTTTTCCAAAAGTTGTATAAAAATCGTTTATAACTAAAAAAATTACCTCGATATCATCCTGACTACTTTTTAACGATTTAAAATTTTCTTTCAATTTTGCTAAATATTTTTAAATAGTCACTCTAATTAATATTTGAAAAAAAATTCTTCAAACATTTTTTTAGGAATCTTAAAAAATGGGGTGCTCTTGAAATCTTTCGAAATTCATCGAAAAAAATTTGTTTAAAATACCAGAAAAAGAAAATATTTGAAATGACCAGTTTCCGAAATTATAAAATATCCGACACTGACGCAATTGTTTTTCGCATTCAAAAATATATTTTTTAATTATTTATATTTTAAACTCATACGAAAATTTGAAAAAATACATTCAACTTCAAAAAATTATAGTTGTATATAATTTTTTTTATTTAAAAAATATTGTTGCCTTCTTTTAAATTACTTTAAATTCACCTTAAATTCTTTTAAATTCATCGTGGATACGTAATAATATTGTTAATTTTTTCCAAATTATTTTTACTAGATTCACTCCAAACTTAATTAATTCATTAAATTTTGATAATATTTCTAAAAGCATGTAGTTTCAAAAAAAATTTCCAAAAATTCCAAACATCTTTTAAAACGGCTCAAATTTTTCCCAACAATTTAAAAAAATACTTCAACATGGTAAAAAATTGCCTCAAAATAATTTTATTTTATATTTTTTTAGGAATCTTACAAAAATTTCAGTTTTCTTGAATCCTTTCACATTTCTTAAAAAGCTTCTAAAATCAATTTTTTAATTGCTTAGATTTAAGAATTTTCTAACTTCGGGAATTCGAGAGTATAGGATATTTTCTAATTTCGGAAATTTACAAATTATGAAATTCCCAAATCTGAACAATAATGAAATTGTTAAATTATAGAACAAAAAATAACACGTGAAACAAATACACTTATTCATTGAAAATATTCTTTGATTCATATATTATTCTATATTTTATTATTCAGCAAATAAAAAAAAATTCAATGTGAAAACCATTTGTGCCGTAGTCTCTTGATACAAGGAAAATTCAGTATCGCTGATAAGAAACTTTCATGAATAAATGCCACATTTTAGAAAACAAGATTGTATTTTTAGAAACCCAAGGTGAAGTTATTTGTAATTGTCTAGTTACTAGTTTTAATATTTTTTTAATTAGTTCAATTTATTCGATAATTGCAATTATAATAATTTATCAAATAATATGCTGTATAACATATATATTATTTATATTTTGTTATAATAATTTTAATTATTTAAATTATTGGAATTATTTGAAATTGAGATAAATGGTTTTGGAGGAAGAGAAAATTTGATTTTTTGCGTGAAAAATAATAACTTTTCGTTTTCTACGAAAAGAGAACGATTTTAAAATTTGTTTAGAAATAATTCAAGTCAGTTTAAAACATATTTAGGAATTTGGAAATTTCTTAAAAAAGAAAAATTTCAAGAGATTTTTTAAATTTTCAGAAAGGAATCATGAAGATATCAGGCTAATTGTAAGTTTTTCAGATTCGAAAGATTTAAAAAAAATTTTGAAATATTATTAATAATTAAATTACAGGTCTAAGTTTCGAAAATATTTTTAAAATAAAATTTACAATGTGATGAAATAGTAAAAATTTAATACAAAATATAGATTGCTAATGATTATAAAAAAATGCAGAAGCTTTTGTTAAGAATTTTGAAGGGATTCAAGAAAATTGAACTTTATTGCAAAATATTCGAAAACATCATCTAAATTCTTGCAAAAATATCTCATGAAATTTTTTCTTGTTAAAAAATTTTTCAACAATTTTAAGGAAAACTTAAGTTGTTTTAAAAAGTGTTAAGAATATTTTAAAAAATTTGAACCATAATTTAAAATTTGGAAAGAATGCTAAAATTGTCAAAATAATAGTATCGGGAAGATTTTATGGAAAATTTGGGAATAATCCACGTGGAAAGCATTTTTTCCGTATTATTATGATGATAAATATAACAAAACAGATCAATTTTAAACCAAATATGAAATATTTAAATTTTTAGTTGAAAATAAATTTTCAACTAAAACGATGAATCTTCAACTAAGAAAATAAATTCGGAGGAAACAGTCTGATTTTCAAGCAAAAAAATTAATAATTTTTTACTAAAAAAAAAACAAACAAATTATTCAGCAAAGTATATTAGTTTCCGGCCTAACAGTTTAATTTTCAACTAAAAAATAAATGTTCAACTAACAAATGAATTTTCAACTAAAATATGAATTTTCAACTCAAAAATTAATTTTCAACTAAAAAGTGAATTTTCAACTAGAAAATGAATTTTCAACTGGAAGATGCATTTTCAGCTAAATTTAGGAATCTTGACTTGAATTTTCAACTTTTTAAATTCATGTTTTTGGACAAAAATCTATTTCATTTGATTAAAAATTTTACTACTTTGATGCAGTTCCTTTTAATTATTGTTTGCTTTAAATATTTTTTTGTTGTTAAAAATTTAACTATTTCATCAAACATTAATTTTTTTTACTTGAAGAAAATTTCATTCAAGATATTGAAGTTTCAATCGAAAAGATGAATTTTCTGGGAAAAAAAACCAGTCGAATTTTCAACAAAATCATAAAATTTTGAACCAAAAAATATGCAGTCTCAACTGAAAATATAATAGGAGACTTTTCAACCATGAAAGTGAAATTTTCAAACAAAAATGGTATTGTGACTTTTTCAGTTCAAAAATTGATGTTTTGACCGATTAGTTGAATTTTTAACCAAAAAAATAATTTTTTTCAACAAGAACGGAATAGTTATATTTCCAGTTAGAAGAATCTTGGTTCCACCAAAAAAGCATAATTATTAGCAAAAATGGAATAGCTAACTTTTTAGATAACAAAATTAGGTTTAAGAAAAATTTTTAACAAAATAGTTTAATTTTTACCTCAAGAAATGCTCGTATCACTGAAACGCTAATTTAAAAAAAACGTTCGACCAAATAGTTTAATTTCACTAGGAAAATTCGCTTTCTGCCAACAAGTAGAATTTTCACAAAAAAAAAGAATTTTCAACAAAATATTTACATTTTCAACCAAGTTTGAATTTTCAGCAAGAAAGATGAATTGTCAACCAAAACAGAACGAATTTTCTATAAAGTAGTCTGATTAAAAAAAAAAAAACGAATTTTCAACCTTTTTACAACAACTTTTTACACAAAAAGAATAAATTTCCAGATAAAATGATGAATCTTTAAAAGAAAAAATGAATGTTTGATGAATTTTCTACCAAATAGTTGAATTTTCCATGAAGTAGATGAATTTTTAGCTAAAATCATATTTCTTCAAACAAATAAGTAAAACCAAATAGTTCAATTTTTGATCAAGGAGATGACTTTTCGAAGCGAAAAATTAAGTTTCTACAAAACAGATTAATTTTCAAAAAAAAAAAAAAAAAATTCTTGAAAAAGAATTGGAATTTCTGACGAAAAATCGAAATTTTCTACAAAAAAAAACATCAACGAATCTTAAAAAAAAATGAAATTTCAATAAACTGATTTGATTAAAAAAAATTAATTTTCTAACAAAAAATTCGAATTTTCAACAACGGACATGAATCTTCTCACGAGCAGTTGAATTTTGAACTAAAAAAGGTACATTTTTTACCAAAAGTGGAACATTTACTTATGTTCTCAATTGAAAATTCTAAATTCTAACCAAAAAGAAACAAATTTTCAACAAAAGATATAAATCTTTAACCAAAAAAGATGTTTTAGACAATATAAATAAAAAATTGAATAACAACATATTGGATTTCACAGCCAAAAAGAGAACACTCTACTAAATAGTTGAATTTTCTACCCTTAAATAACTAAATTTTCAAACGAATAGTTTAATTTCGAAAAAAGAAATTTAATTTTTAACAAAGAAAGATTTTTCAGTCAATTATGAAAAATACATTCATTTAAAAGGTTGAACTTTGAAGGCAAAAGAACGAAATTTCTGCATGATTTTTGCATTTCTGGCCTGAAAATATGAAAAAAGTTTTGAAAAACAATAAAATTAAAAAATGCTTGGAATTTCAAATTTAGGTTGAAAAACATGTTATTCGGAATGAGTTTAAGCTCTGGGAAATAGAACCTCGATAAGAAAGAATGCGTTCCATACGCCTCTATGCTGTTCAGGATTAACCCACTTTCAATGGAGAGAAGGTAACTTCCTCAAAAATTGCAGTATATAAATGGTCCAAAATGAGTATCTCGCTATCAGAACAGAAATAAGTAAAATTTCTGTTTCTACTAAAAATTTTACTCTCCGCTTTTTTTGAGTGAACTTTGAATTACGTCCAGGATGAAGATCTTTATTCTTGTTTTGGTGGCAATTTCTGTCGGTGAGTATAACTGAAGAAATTGAATTAATTGAAAAATTTCTTTTTTGGGGTCATCCACAAATTGCGATAGGTATTTTTCTAAAATTTTCAACAATTTTATTAGTAAACTTTATTAAAAATTCCCTTTTCTTTTTGTGCGAATCAAACAAGTTTATTCAAAATTCGATCCTTCATGGTTAAAAATTAATTTTTCAACCAAAAATTAATCTATTTCACTTTCTATGTAGAATCTATTTTTTTTTAGTTGAAAATTCAAGAGCATAATTGAAATTTGAACTACTGTATCAAAAATTCATTTTTTTTGCCCAAAGCTTCATCAATTTAGTTGAAAATATATATCTTTGGATGAAAATTAAACTATTTTGTTGAAAATTGGTTGTTTTTTCTGTTGAAAATTAGTTTTGTTTTGGTTAAAAAATAATTGTTTAATTAATGTGTTTCTCGATAATTCATGTTTCTTGCTGAAATTCGTCTTTCAAAGGGAAAATTAATATCCTCGGTTGAAAATTCATTTATCTGGGTGAAAATTCATTACTTTGTTTGAAAATTGAACAATTTCGTTGAAAATCTTTATTTTTAATTGCTTTTTCATGAAAATTTTTCGTTCACAGTATTTCGTTAAAAATTTATTTCTTGGGTTGAAAATTTCACTATTTCGTTGCAAAATCTTTGTTTTTTGTTTGTTGAAATATTAATTTCTTTGTTTGGAAATTTGACTATGTTGTCGAAAATTAGTTTTCGCTCTCTTGATTGAAAACGAATTTTCCAACTGATTGGTGGAAAATCCTTATTCTATAGAAAATTCATCTCTTTTCTGAAGATGCGCCTACTTTGGGTAGGAAATTATTCAACTTGGCTAAAGCTTTATATTTTTATGTCAAAATCTGAGAAATTGATGCAAATTCGATCATTTCTCTTCAAAACTAATTTTTGTTACGATCTTCCAGTTTTTCTGCAGCTTTTATTTAATAAAGTGTCGGACGTTTCTATCAATAAAACAATTTTGTATTCAATTTTCAGGATTTTCAGAAAGCAAAACCGAGGGCAGTGGTAGTGGAACCCCGCCAGCTGGAGTTAAGCCTCAGGACGTAGAGTATACCAATGCACAAGCTTTAGAAAAATATTTTAATGTGAAGGCTAAGGATTTGCATGCATGTAAAACTGATCACGACCTCGAGAACAATCAACAAGTAACCGCTACGCTCACAGCTCTTTCAAAAGCTGATAAGTCAGATTCTAACGTGAAAACCAAAGAGTTTCAACAGATATTAAAAAATATCGCTAAAGCAGCTCTGCCATGCGCAGACGATCAAAGACTGACCGAAGTAGTGAAGTACTATAATACCGTGTAAGTTCATGTAATTTTTCCTCTCTAAATATCACACATTTCGTCAGATGAAGTTTTCCTCCTTTCCCACGCTTCTAACCTATCCCTCACTTGCTCACTCCTCCTCTACTTGTCCTATTCTTCCCTACTGCCCCTTTCCTACTGGCCCTTCTCTAATACCCCTACTACGCCTTTCCTGCTCCCGCCACCCCAAAAAACTTTGTCAGCTTCCTTCATAATTTTACGCATATCCTCCCACACCTCACTCACATTTCATACCTCCCCTCTCTAACTCTCCTCTACCCACTCCTCTTTTGCCCGTCCCTCTCCTACTTTCCTTTCCATACTAACCTTACTACCCATGCCCATCTCTCACCTACTTTGCAATCTCATATTTCCCCACCAAGATAATGGTCAACTTTACACCGCCAAGCGGAAGGTTAGTTTCATGCGCGTAAAACTGTTGATGGGAGAGAAACTTTCGCCTCGGAGAGCGCGTGAAAGAAGGGTTGCCAACTTATAAAATGCATGTACTCCAGCTGATAGAAACTGTTGGTAATGTAGGTCATCAACGGTTATGATGCACAGTTACGGGCAGTTTCGATCAACTGGAATATCTGCATTTTATAAGTTGGCAACCATTCTTTCAGACGCTCTCCGAGGCGAAAGTTTCTCTCCTCCCCACCGCTCTACGCGCGTGAAACTAACCTTCCGCTCGTCGGTGTAAAGCCGACCATAAGTACGCTCCCACTTTCCCTCACTGCCATCCCGTGCCCTTCCCATAACTTTCCTTCTGGTGCAGCCTCTTCCCTAGTTTCCCTCTGCCCACTTCTCACTTACCCTCTCTCTCCTATAGCCCTTCCTCTACTTACCCGCCCCTACATGTCATCGCATACTTCTTCAGTGCTACTTACCCCTTCTATATATAACTATCCCTCTCCTTCTTCAACCTACCCTCCCCACAACACCTATTCCCTCTCCTCCTGCCCCTTTCTACCCTAGCAAATAAAGAAAATCATTTTAAATTTAACAACAAATTATAATGGAATAAAAATTAGTTCTTCTCAACCAAAGAAATTTCTTTGAATTGAAAGAAATTCTTCTGCTTGAAAGAAACGTTTATTGGACTAAGAGGCAATGAACATTTTTCTATGATTCAAAGAAACTTCATTTTTTGGTTGGGCATTCAATTATTATGTTCAAAGTTTGTCTTTTGTGGATAGGGTATTTTTTGAATAACAGTTGGAAAGCTCATGAAATTCCACGTCTAGTGGTATACACCAATCTTTTTTTTGACCTCATAAAAATAATAGAGCACGTGAGAAGTTTCAAAAAAAAATTCGAGATTTTCTGAAATTTTCTACCTCAACTTCAACTTTTAGCACGACCTAGGAAAATTTTTTTAAAAACCTCAAAATCATAAAAAAAGGAGCCTGAAATCTTATTTTCAATTCAAGCCGAGAAAACTTGAAAAATCTTAATGGGTACCCGAGATATGATTAAAAATGTTCAATCGTATCTGAACTCAATTGTGCAGTAATTTGGTCAATTGTGAGTAATTGAGCTCAGGTACGATTAAACATTTTTAATCATATCTCGGGTACCCACCAAGGTTTCTTTAATTTTCTTGGCTCAAATTGAAGATAAGATTTCAGGCCCAATGTCTTGTGATTTCAAGGGTTTAAAAAAAATTTCCCTAAGTCGTGCTAAAAGTTGAAGTTGAGGTCGAAAATTTGAGAAAATCTTGAATTTTGTTTTGAAACTTCTCACGTGCTGTATTATTTTCAGAAGGTCAAAAAATATATTTGTTGGAGATCACTAAATGTGGAATTCCATAAGCTTTCCAACTGTTTTTAAAATAATGCCCTATCACTTTTTTCACGGAAATATGGTGGTTCGGAGTCAGCAGTTATTTTTAATAGCGCTCACAAGAGTCGTGCGCACAATTTCCAACGGTTGTGTACCAATGAAGTATCAAATTTCATAGCATACAAAAATTATTTTTTTTCCTGGGATTGAAAAACGACACGCGCACATTGCCCGCAATTGATGATATCAATGTTTAAATTCAATATCGTTTAATTTTCAGAGGAAGTCAAAAATTGTCAAAAAAATAACGAAAATGGCAAATGAACCAAAGGATGATACACATATGACGACTTCTGATCTATCTACAATCCAATTATAGCCTATAGTTAATATAAACGACCACTTAAGTATAAGGTTTCAAAACAAAAAAAGAACTCAAAATAAATATTTTTTGAATTGGCATGCTCGCCTCTAGACCATAGTCATACATACTTAAGTTTGCTGAACTGCACATAGATTGTTATGTAATATCCTTGTGTACTACATAAAAAAAATTGTAGACAATACTGTAACAGATGTCCTGTATAGAGATTTTTCTTGTGAAATAATGTGTGAATTTAGTGTAATATACTGTTATAATGAAAATGTATGTAGCATTCAATAAAGAATTATTACTATATCTCAATTTACCGTTTTCTTGTGAACAAACATGATTTTTTCTTCAATTATTATCATTAGAATTACGTTATATGTGATTAATGACCAACAGAGTTGATCAAACATTCCTTTATATGATAAAAAAAAATATTCACTAAAATTATCCGACAATAAGTTGCGAGGCTGTGGGGTTTCTGAAATTATATATGAGGTATTAAATAATAATTTTCGTAATTGTTAAAATTTCTATAAACAATTGCCTGAGTTTGAAATTTCTCGTAGAAACAAAAATTTTCTTTAATAATTATTGGAATTACATTAGTTGTACTAATTGAAACCACAATTGATCAAAAAGTCATTAACATGATTATTATAAACATTTTTATGAAAAAAGGGTACATTTGAAATTTCTACATGAAAAAAGGTGTATTTTTACTGTAATTATTGGAAAAGAACTTCAAAGTGATTTTAAAACTGCAGGCTAGGAATTAAATAACAACTTCCATTTTTAATAACAATTTTTATAAACAAATATCTTATTCTGCCGTTTTCCGATAGAAAAAAATTACTTTGTTTTTTAAATATTGTTGAAATTCTCTTATATTTGATAATCGATTAACATAACTAATCTGAAATTTGTTTATATTATTGTTACAAAAAGTTTTGCATGCAAAAACTTATATTTGTCAATTTTGAATACAAATTGTTGTTTGTTTATTTGTAATTATCCGAAAATAAGGTAATATTGCTTTTGAAACTGGATATGAAAAATTGAACAAAAATTCTCGTTATTGTCATTAACAATTTCTGTAAATGCACATCGCAATCCGCTATTTCCACGCATAAATTTTTTATTTGATTCCAAATTTATTAATTCATAGATAATTCAGGCATTTTTTCTTGATAGAAAATTCATCGGTTTCAGTCAAAATTTAACTATGATGTTGAAAATTTACTTATTTATTTGAAAAATTATCAGTTTAGTTAAAGATTTATCAATTTTATATAAAATTGAATTATTTTTGAGAAAATTCATGTTTTTTGTCGAAATATCGACCTTTTTGTGAAACATTAATTTTTGCTTTCAAAGGTTCATAATTTTAGTTGAAAATTAATTTTTTCCTGTTGAAAATTTAACTATTTTATAGAAAATTGTTTATTTTTTCAGGTTGAAAATTAGGTTGTTATAAAAATGGAACTATTACATTTTCAGTTGTTACATAATAGAGCCGTTTTTTAATTTTTTATATTCGGGAATTATGTAATTCGCAAGCTTTCCTGTGTCGTCAATTTCATTAATGGAATTATTACATTTGAAATATTTTCTTTTAGGGAATTTTATTGATTTCATTAATTAATTATTAATGCTATGAGACGACTGAAAAATCCCCAAAAGGAAAATTCCGGCGCTCTGAAATTCCCAAAAAAGAAAATATTTGAAGCAAAAAATTTCGGAAATGATAAAATTGCTCAATTATTGCGAATTATAAAAATCCCGAATTTTTCAAAATTCGTGACAGAAAATTTGCGAATTGTGAAATATCCGAAACTAACAAGTTCTCGACCATACAAAAATCCCAAATTCAAACAATTAAAAAAAATGTTTTTTTAATTAATATTATTTATTAAAATTACAGAAATAAAAAATTTGGACCAAACATATTTTGTTCATGCACAATATATTCTTATAAATTATCTTTCAAATTTGAAGTGACAATAATTGTTTCTTAAATTACTCAATATTATTCATTTGAAGGTACTTACAATTGAAATAATTGAAGTTCTCATTTAAAGATTTCATGTTTCTAGCTTAAAATGATAGCATGCAAAAATTTTAACAATTTTTTGATTCACTGTTCAACTCAGATAATTGAAAATATGAACACTTTCACTCATTCAGATTTGAAATTCTTCAATTAAAAAGTGTTAATACCTTCCATTTAATTCATGTAAATTACTGAGCGGTTGAACAAAAAATTATTTGAAAACAGATTTTAGTGTTAAGTTTTGAAACTGTAAAATTCAAGGTTTTCATTATTTTTTTTTAATTAAAAAATTTTTAGCTTCAAGAGTTCAAATTAAAATGATTACAAAATGATAAAAGAAGTATACCACCTGCGTCTGTCTGTAGACGTGACTTTTCATTTTTCGAATAACTATTTATTTCAATTATTATCAACTTTTTAAAGTGATACTAGAAAAAATTTTAATATATACACAAATAATTTCGAAAATTGAATTCGGATACTCACTTCACAACTTCACATTTTTCTGAAAATTCGAATTAATAATAACCTTTTAAACTAATTCCATAGAAAAGTAAAATATATGTACATATAATATTGAAAGCACACTTCAGATACTTACTTCACATCTCAAAAATTTACGAAAATTATACAATTGGAATTAAATTTTAAATTATAATTAATTAATCTGTTCACAAAATAAAAAGCAATTAACTATAATTCTCATTTGGGCATTCAAATAATTTTTACTTTACATTTTTTTTCAAATTTCACTTTTAATTCTGAACATTTTATTTATTAGTAATCTTTTATAGTTATTTGAGTAAAAATTGCAAAATATTCACATATAATTTCGAAAATTGAATTCATATAGTCATTTCACAATATCACAAAAATTGAAAAAAAATGTAATGAAGGTATTTTAAATATGAAATAAACTTTTATTATACAAATCATAGCCCATATTCAATTACATAACCTTAAAGTAAATAATAAATTTATGTCACAATGGAAAAAAATTAAAATTCAACCCTAAATGTGACTCATAATTATTGAAGAATTTTATCAGATAATAATTAAATAATCAGTTCAGGACATAAAAAGCATGAAATAATTATCTTCATTCAAGTTTTCAAATAATTTTCAACTTTTATTTTTCTAGAAATTTGATTGATTAATGAATTAATAATAAGCTTTCAAACTAATTCCATAGAAAAGAAAAATATATGTACATATAATATGGAAAGCAGAATTCAGATACTTATTTTACAACATCATAATAATTTACAAAAATTATAAAATTAAAATAGGGGTATTTTGAACATAAATAATCTTTTATTATAAAAATTATAGCCAATATTCATTTGCACAGCTTTGAAGTAAATAATCAATTTATGTACTCAATTTAAACAAATAAAACTTTTATCTTTATGTAATTCAATATTGTGACAAAATCAATCAGCTAATAACTAATTAATCTGTTTGAAACATAAAATGCATTAAACTAAAATTTTCATTCAGGCATTCGTATAATTTTCACATTACATTTTTTAATTTTTTAATTTTGAAAATTAAATTCAGATAATCATTTCGCGACATCGCAAACATTGACAGAAATTACGTAATTGTAAAAGAGGTATTCTAATTGTAAATAAACTTTTATTATACAAATTATAGCTTATATTTAATTGGATAACTTTAAAGTAAATAATAAATTTATCTTCATGTCATTTGTTACTGTTAGAAAAATTATGCAGCTGTTAATTAATTAATCAGTTCACAAAATAAGAAGCATTAAACTAACTTTTATTAAAACGTTCAACTAATTTTTACTTTATATACTTTTTTAAAATTTAAACTTTCATTTCTGAGTATTTTTTTTGTTGATAACCTTTTAAACTAATTTAAAGAACTGTAAATTTCAATAGAATCAGTTGATAATTAATTAATCACTTCACAGTATTAACAGCATTAAAAAATTATTTTCCTTGAAACATTTCAGTTATTTTTACATTATATATATGTTTTTGGTTTAAAATTGAATTTCTATACATTTGATTCAATTTCGAATTAATTATTTAAATTTATTTTCAAATTAATTTAAATTTAATTTAAATTAATTCAATTTAAAAATTAAAAAAAAATTTTAATATATGTAAATATCGTTTTTGAAATACACTTTTAAATAATAATTAATTAATAAGTTCACAAAACAAGAAGTATGGAACTATAACTTTCATTAAAAAATTCAATTAATTTTTATCTTATATTTTTTCAAGTTTGAGTATTAAGAGAGATAATAGTTTATAATATATCACTGCGGTGGCGTCACGAACTTATTAAAAATGTATTAATTGAATATTTTGATAGAAGGACAAATTTAAAAAAATGTTTTATGCATTTATGAAATTATTTTTTATAATAAAAACAATCATAATTCTAAAAATTCTTAATGTTTTTTTTTTCATTTAGCCAAAAAGTTATAATTTCAAAGAAAAAGATGAATTTGGAACTAGAATTATGAATCATTTGCAAAGAAAAATAAATTTAAAAAAGTAATTCTATTTTTTATAAAACATTTATATTTCTTAAAATGCATATATGAATTTTGAACGACTAAATTAGTTTTTAACCTGATAGTTGAATTTTCCCATTCGGTAATATTCTCAACTTCTCGGGATTTTCATTAATCGGAAATTTCCTAATTCGGGAATTCTATTAATAGGAAATTTTATAGTTAGGAAATTTCGTTAATCGGAAATTTTCAAATTCCGGAATTTGATTATTCGGGTATTTCACAGTTCCGAAAATTATATTTTTCGGATTTTTTCAGTCGTTCCAATCAATCGTCTCGGTTGGAATTCCTACTTCAGAGTAAAAATTAACTTTCTCAGTTTGAAATTCAACATTTCGGTTTTAAATTAATTGTTTAACTAAACATTTAACTATTTCACTTTTGGTTGAAAATTTATCTTGTTTGGTTAAAAAGAAAACATGTTTTTTGTTCATTTTCAAAAAATTCTACATTATGCAAAAACTTAAGATAAATATTATAATAATAATCTTATACTAATATTAAAATCATAATTATATTATTCATATATTATTTATTATTTTAATTATAATAATAATTACAATTACGGAACAATTTGTACGAATGAGAAATAACTAAATATAAAAGTAGGAAATTAAAAATAATGTCACCTTTGTTTTCTAAAAATATGATTTCGTTCTCTAAAATCTGGTTTTTATACACGAGAATGTGTTATTGTTGAAACTGAGTTACCTTGTATCAAAAGAATGCGGAACAAATGGTTTGCACATTAAATTTTTTTTTAATGGCCAAGCAGTGAAATATAAACTAATACACGAAATAAAAATATACTAATCATCTTACTTATTATTATTATTATTTGTTTTATAATTTAACAATTTTGCAATTCTTCAGATTCGGTAATTTCATACTTCAAAAATATTCCTATGTCCGTAATTTTATTTCGGGAATTATTATGTTTTGGATAGTTACTCTCTTGGTAATTTTATAAATTTCAGTTATTAATTATACATTTAATATTTCGAGTGAAAAAAACCCGAAACATAAAGTTTCGATGCTTTAAAATTCCTGAAAAAGAAATTATTTGAAATTATTTAAAATACAGTATTTAATTTTTTTTCTAAATTATTGTTTAAATTCAAAATAATAATAAGTTTGAAAAAATGACTCAATGTATTTTTTTTGAGCATATAAATAGTATTTATTTTAAATTATTGATGTTATGATAAAAAGCTTGTTTTTTGTATTGTTCTTTTGCATTGAGAAATATTATTGAAATTGTTATTTCAAATTCAAACAATAATTTCAGAAAGATATATTTAACTTCTGAAAATTCTCATTGCAAAAAAATATTTATTTGAAACAAACACTTTTAATTTAGTATTATTTTTTTTTAATTCAAAAATGTTATGACCTTATCTGGAAATATTTGTAATTCCCCTTAAATTCTTTTAAATTTATTTTGGATTCATATCAATTTCATCAACTTTTCGAATTATCCTTCATTTGTGTATTCACTCCAAATTTAATGAATTATCATAATAATTTTAAATTGTTTACAGTTAAGTCGATTTTTTTTTAATTCGCAGTGAATTTTGATATATTCCATCGAATTTTTTTCAACTCCTTTATCCTCCTCTAAATCCACTTACATTTTATTTATTTACGTTTTATCTGAATTATTTGTCAATACACTTGAATTATTTATTTAATTTTTTACTTTTTTGGTTCAAAAGTGATCATTTTCGTTTAAAATTCATCCAGTTGGTAGGAAATTCAACTATTTGGGAGAAAATTTATGCATTTTGTGGGAAATTAGACTTTTTTGTTAGACATGGATTTTAATTGAAAATTCATTTACTTTTTTGAAAATCAAGCTAATTTGTTGAAAACAAATTTCTTGACGGTTAAAAATGAGTCTTCACATCTGAAGATGCAACCATTCATTTTTACGCGAAAATTAATCGTTTTTTGCTGAAAATTCCACTTTTTTGTTAGCAAATAATTCGGCTTGGTTGAATATTTTGTATAGTTTCATTTCCAAGACTTCTAATTGTTTATTAATTTTATGACAGGGCTAAAAAATCCCGAAAAATGAAATTCTGGCACTACAAAGTTACCGAGAAAGAAAATATTTCAAATAGTAAATTTCCGTAATTACAAAACATCTGACTGCCGGATTACCGAAACTAGAAAATTCTTAAATTTGAAAAATTGAAAAAAAAGATATTAATTGGTAAAATTCACTTGTTGAAAATATTGTCATTAAATATTTTGAAAAAATACCTAATTTTTTTAACGTTTAATGTCCTTTCCTTAATTATTGTCTAAATTCAAAACAATAATGAGTTTACAAGAAAGATGAATTTTTAACCAAAAAATAATGAATTTTCAGTAAATCAATTCAGTTTGAAAAAAATGAATTTTCAACCAAGACGATTATTTATCTAACAAAAAAACTAAATTTTCAAAAAAACAAGATTAACGTTCAACTACTAATGTAGCAGTTCCATTTTCAGTAACAAATTTTTATTTTCAAATAAAAAAATATGAACCAAATAATTAAATTTTGAATCAATGAAAATAATTTTTCCAGCTGAAAGTACAGTTGTCTTGATTTTTTTTTTTTCGATTGGAAAAATTTTTTGGCTGCAAATTCAAATATTTTTCTGTTCTCCTTTAGTTCAAATATCAAACAATTATATTTTTTTGAGAATTTATTTCTGTTTCGTTAAAAATTGACTATTTGTTTGAAAATTGAACTACTTATTGAAAAATTTACTTGTTAGTTCGAAGATTCATCATCCTAGTTCAAAATTCATCTCTTTAGTAGAAAACTTGAATATTTTGTTGGAAATTTGTTATTTTTGCAAAAAAGTGAATGTTTTCTGTCGTAAATTAATTTTCTTCTTTGCACATTCAACTATAAGGTTATAAATTAATTTTTTTGTACAAAATTCATATTCGTAATTTAAAAAATATTATTGTTTTATAAAAAATAGAAATACTTTTAAAAAAGTGTATTTTTCTTTGCCAAAGATTCATCATTCTTGTTCAAAATACATCTCTTTGCTTGAAAATGTAACTTTTAGATAATTCACCTATTATGTTGAAAATTATTATTTTTTGTTGACTTTTGGAAGATTTCAAGAGAATTATACCTTTTTAAAGATTCTTTGAAAAATTGTAAATAATTTTTTCCTGGAAAATTAATTTGAAAAGAATATTCAAGAAGATTTGGAAACATTCCTAAAGATTTTTTGAGACAGCAAAAAATAATCTGGAAGAGTTTTACGCAATTTTTTTTCATTTTGAATGATTTTTTAAAAACTGTTGAATTTTGAATTAATTATTTTGTATAATGATCAAGTATAGGGGAATTGACAAAAAAAAAGAAATAAATAAAACAACTTAATTTCTTTCGACGGGAAAACTGCTAATTATGATGCTTGTTTATAAAAATTATGCAAATTGTTATTCATTGCCTTATGCCCATTTTTAAATTATTTTAGAGACAAATGAATTTTTTTATTTAAAAATGAAAAATATATGTTTTCCTTTATAAAAATGATTATAGAAAATTTTACTAAAAATTCCCTAAGTTAAACAAACAACAAAATTTTCTTTTTATTAATTTTATTCATTTATTTAAAATACACCCAATTCAATATCGCGATAAAATAAATTGATTTTAATGCTCAATTAATTTTTATAAATTATTGTTTCAATTTGGAATAATTTTTTTTAAATTTCTTAATTCAAGTTTTTTTTTAATGTGCATGATATTCTTTTTTAAATTATTTATTAAAAATTCATCTGCTTGGAAGAAAATTCAACTAACTGGGGAAAATTAATAGTTTTTTGTTGAAAGTTTAATTTTTTTTGAAAGATAATTAATTTTATTCGAAAAATCATTTATTGGGTAAAAAATTTAACTATTTTGCTGCAAATATGTTGTTCAGGATATTTTTAACTTATTATAATTATATTTTAATTATATCAAGGTATAAATAATATCTAATATATATTATTATATTAATTATCATAATAAAAATGATTGAAAAAATTGAAATAATTAAAAATAACGAAAAAATAAATCCAGACCATCTGAAATAATTTCACCTTCATTTTCTAAAAATGTGAGGTTGTTTTCTAAAATGTGGCCTTTATTCGTGAAAATTTCTTATCAGCGAATGGGAATTACCTTGTATCAAGAGAATGCGGAACAAATGGTTTCCACATTGAATTTTCTTTCAATGGTAAACAATGAAATATAAAGTAATACATAATATGAAATTTTTTCTACTAAATGTATGTATTTGTTTTATTAATTTAGTTTTGTTTAATAGATTTAACAATTTTGTAATTTTTCAGATTCGGGAATTTCATTATTCTAGAATTTTTAATTGCGGGCAAGTTTTTAAGTTTATGAATGATATATTTTGTCAATTTCCTTTTTCACGAATTTTTTGACTAATTTAATTTATTAATTATTATTTTCATGAGAGCACTGAAAAATCCTAAAAAATGGAATTCCGAAACTGTAATATTCTCGAAAGAAAAATTTGAAATAGTAAATTTGCGAAATCACAAAATATCCGACACTGTCTGATTCCCAAAACTAGAAAAATTCTTAAATTTAAAGAATTATATAACAATTATTTTTTAATCAATGTCATTTACTTATTAAATATATAGTCATTAAATATATTGATAAAAGAACGAATTTTGTTTTAATGTTCAATGTATATATCAAAATTATTGTTTGAGTACAAACTAATAATGAGTTTGAAAAAATGTCTGAATGCAAGTTATTTTTTTACATTTTTTTTGTTTTTTTAATGTGAATAGCAATTTAGTTACTGATGTTCAAAGTTCGAGCAAAATTTCAAAAAAAAATACATTTGACATCCAAAAATTTTCATCGCAAAAAAGAACGTTTCTTTGAACCAAAGACTTCTGACTTAATGTTTTTATTTTATCTGAAAAATGTTATTTTCATTTATAAAGATTTTTCAAATTTGAGGAAAAATTTGGTTAAGCTTATAACTTGTAGTTATTCAAACAGAACTGAATTACTCCTAAAATTACCTTAAAATCTTCTCCAGTATTTTTGACAATTTTGAAAATTTTTCCAAATTTTAAATGATTTAAAACGTTTTTTCCGAAACTCTAAATATCTTTTGAAATAATGCGAGCTTTTCCTATATTTTTTGAATCTGAAGAAACAACAATTTTATATTTTCTTGAGAATTAAGAAAAACTTTAATTCGTTTGAATCCCTTCAAAATTCTTAAAACGCCTCTGCATTTTTTTCTAAATCGTTAAAAATTTGTATTGTGTTTTTAATTTCTGAAATTATTTTCAAATTTCAAATAATTTTTTAAATGTTTTCAAAACTTCTATGTATCTTTCGAAAAGGGTTCGAAGTTTTCCAAAAGTTTTTCAAAAATCTTTCAAAACTGAAAAAATCAATTTTGTAGCGAAAATGGAATAGATCCATTTTTCTGAAAAAATTGATTTTCAAAAAAAAAAAGAAAGAATAACAAAATTGATTCAATTTTTAATCGAACAAATGAACTTTCAGCTATAATGATTCATTTTAAATTTTTTATAAAAAAAAGAAGACAAATGTTCCTCCAAATAGATGAATTGTCACCTAGAAAAGATAAATTTGCAACTAAAAATTGAATGATTGAATTTCAAGTTAGAAAAAGAAGTTTTTAACAAAATAAAAGTAATATGTAACGAAAAAGTTAAATTATCAACCAAAAAAATTAATTTTCTGCCAGAAAGATCTTTAAAGTCTATAAAAAAATTTCGACGAAAAAGGGAATAGTTACATTTTTAGTTACAAAAATTAATTTTCAATAAAAAAACAACTAACTTTCAACCTAAGAAATTAATTTTTCACAAAAAAAGATAAATTTTCAACAAAATAGATGAATTTGCATTATTTGAATCTTCAAAAAAACCCAATGAATTTTGTACCGGAAAGATTTAATGCATAGAAAAAAAATTTTTAGCAGAAAAAGTAGTCACGTTGTTAGTCTGAAAAATTAATTTTTCCCATCAAAGTAACTAATTTTCAATCCAAGAATTAAATTTTCTACTAACGAAAAACGATTTCTGACAAAATATATAAATTTTTAACCAAATATTTTAATTTATAATGGAATTTCAGACCTAATAGTTGAATTTTCGGCCAAAAAGGCGAAAAAAAAGTTTCAACGAAATACAGAAATTTTCAAACAATTGGTTGAATTTTCAACTGAAGAAGATCAATGTTCAAACAAACGTGATATATATTGAAATTTTCAGTTGAAAAATTAATTTTCTATGATGAAAAACTGATTTTTTACCTTATTTTTAAAATTGAAAATTCAACTATTCAATGTTTGGTTGAAACTTTATCTTCTGCAGTTGAAAATTCAACTATTTTATTCAAAAATAATCTTTTTTGTTAGAAAATTATTCTTTTTGGTTAAAAATTACTTGTTTTTTATTATAAGTCAATTTTTCTACTAGAAATGTCTTTACCACCGAGCAATTCACGCCTACCCCGAAAGGGAAACGGCTTAATGATATAATAATAATAATAATAATATTAGGACCTTAATAAATCCCTACAAATCTCTTGAAATCCTCTGAAATCAGATGAAAAGTCTTGAAATCTCTTGAAATCGTTGAAATTCTATGGAATACCTTGGAATTCCCTAACATACTCTGAAGGCTTAGAAACACTTTAAAAAATTTTCGAATCCGTGAAATCAGTTCAAATTCTTTAAAATACCTTGAAATCTGTTGAAATCTCTGAAATCTCGTGAAATTTTTAGAAATCTCTTGGAATCTTTTAAAATACCTTACAAACTTTGAATCTTTAAAAAATCTTTAGAATCCCTTGAAATATCATCTTCTTATTCCTCCTTATTAAACACCTTCGACAATAAAAATAATAAACGAACCCTGGACGTTTTTTAGGAGTAAATTCCGGAATAAAAAACTTAATTCTTGATTTTTGCGACTAATGTATTTAATAACCATGTTGAACTTGTCAGAAGAAATGAATAAGCGACCGCTAGCGCTAGACTATAAAAAATCTAGAGATATCTCAGCTCTGAGTAAGCTCAAGCATATAGAGGATCAGAACATACAATCATCTTGTCTTATAATTATTCTAATGCGAGAACGAGAAGTAAATATGAGGAAAAAAACTAGATGAGTGGCGTTTTTGTACTAAGTAGAAAATATGTTAACTTTCTCAAACGAGAGAAGCCATTAAGGACAGTAAAAACAAGGGTTATTAGAAATACCATCATAAGGAGCCTCTCATTACAATAAGAATAAAACAGAAATTACTATAATTATTCTTTTAAAATCAATTATATACTATTCAATCGGAAAGAACAATCATTTCTGTTAATTGTGCAATTCCAAGAAGTTTCTGAATGTAAACAAAGCTAACTAATGGAAAGTTATAATATTGAATTTAATATGAGGACTTTAATAGAAGAATAGGAAAGACTTTTTGATTAGGTCATCTCAGGACTAGGATTTCCGGTTCCATTTTTTACAATTAGTATATAAAACACTTTGAAACAAAAGAGCTTGTGCGAGAATATGTGCAAAGCAGATGTTTCAGTTAGATTTGCGTCAGTCGCCCTTTTTCGTTTTTACTAAACTTCTCCTTGCAACATCTGGGCCATGTGACCTACTTTCAACTTGCTAATTTCGGTACTGTTCTCGGTACTGTATTTGAAAAAAAATTGAGCAAATCGAGGGGTTAATTACTCGGCTTTTTGGTGTACGCTAGATTTGCACAATTGCATGGGATTCCAAAAGAATGCAGAATACGTCATGAGGAATTTGAAACGATTGCATTGAGTATAGGAAATTCATTAGAGAATATCATTAGATAGAAAAAATAATAGGATAATTAGCATTAGAATAAATAGTACAAAAATATCAAAGAAATTAATGTGAAACGTTGAGAAGCTACAAAGGAACGATTTATTGTAGATCATTCATAATGTCACATGAAAGTACACAAAAAGAGCGATTATGCCCAAAATAAACTTTACACATAAAAAATCTTTGAATTCCCTTGATATCTTAAAAATCGCTTAAAATTTAATTGAAATCTACACGAAAACCTTTTGGAATCTCTGGAATTCCCTTGATACATCTGACAAAAATTTTTAATCCATTAAAAGCTGTTACAATCTGTTGAAATCCATTAAAATAGATAAACTCCCCCAAAACCTTTCTAATAATTGAAGATCCTATTAATCTTAATATTCTCTCCATGAATAGTTGAAATCCGTAGAAATCCTTTGAAATAAAATTTAATTTATTTCACAAAGTATTAGTCATTTGAAATCTCTTGAAAATAAATTGAATTTAACTTATTCATTGAAGTTCTCTCTCGAGTTCTCTAGAAAAATTTAAAATCCCTAGGAATCTTTGAAATCTCTTGAAATCCTTGGAGATTTAATAAAATACTTTAAATCTTGTAAAATTCCTTCCAATTCCTCAAAATCGTTTGAAATTGTGAAGAATCCCTTGAAATCTATGAAAATCTTACAAAATTCTTCAAAATCAGAAGAAATTCTTCGAAATTCACTAGAAACACCTTGAAATCTTTGGAGAAAGTAAAAATCCATTTAAAAAAGCATCAATCATTTGAAAGCCCTTGAGTATAATTTAAATTAAACTTATTCTTTAAAGTTCTCTAAAAAACGTTTAAATCACTAGACATTTTTGAAATGCATTGAAATCTTTGAAAATTTAATAAAATCCTTTAAATCTTGTGAAATTCCTTCAAAAACCTTAAAGTCCCTCGAAATCTTTCAAATCGCTAGGAATTGTTCAAATTTAATTTAATTTATTTTCCAAAATTTATTAGAAATACATTGGAATTATTGGAAATAATTGGAACATTCTTTGAAATCCGTTGAAACTTTTGAAATCTCTGGAAATTCTTTTAAATTCCTTCAAATCCTCGACAATGTTTGGAAATATTTAAAATCCTCTAAACTCCTTCGAAGTATTTCAAAATTCCTTGAAATCCGTGGAAATATTTATAAATCTCTTGAAAACCGATAAATTTTTCAAAAATTAGTTGAAATATTTGGAAAACGTTGGAATCCGTGAAAGTCCCTCGAAATTCGTTGAAATCTTTGATGAACCTCCTGATATATTTGGAAATCTTTAAATGCAGTGAAATTCTTATGAAATCTGACGAAATCGCCCACAATTTATGGAACTTTTCTGGAATTCATTGAACTTCCTTAAAATTTGTCGAAATCCTACATTAAAAAAAAATCAATCGTTTGTACTTTCTCTTTTTTTGCATCAACTCTTTTAATATTTCAACATTATTTATTTCTATGACGATTTTCTTATAATGATTCTCTACAGTGATTCTTTTAGAATCATGAAAAAATTATAAGAAATTATACTTCTTATATGTAATTTTTAATGTTATTGTAAAATTCACATAGTATTAAAATAAACAATAATTATAATAGAATTAGGAATTAAACACTATATCAAAATTTTTTTGTTCTGAATCTTCAAAAATCTTCTGAATATTTCTTAAACTTACTTGAATTTATTCAAAATTGTAGAATATTAAAAATTTTTAACATTTTGCTCTCAATTATTTTAAAAAATTTTAGGAAATCATTTGAAATCTTTTGAAATATTTTGGAATTTTCTCTTAGAATTCATTTTTCTAAATAAAAAATAATTTGAAATATTCTCATGAATCTGAAGAGAATTTTTTTAATCCCTTGAAACCTTTAAAAATCCTTAAAACGGTTCTAAATGTTGTTTCCAAATCTTCAAAGATCAACATTTTGTTGGAAATTTTTGAAATCCTTTAAAATTTTCAATTATTTTTTAATATTTTCAAAACTTCTAAAACTTCTAAAAATCTGTTAAAATCACAATAATTTTTTCCTAAAATTAAACAAAAAATCTGAATAAATTTCTAATCTTTCTAAATTTCCTTCAAAATTATTCGTCTTTTTCCCAAAATGTAAAAAAAATGCTGCATACTTAAAAAAATGTATGTAAAATCTTTCGGCTTCTAAACTTTTTGTTTGAAAATTTTAAAAATGTACATTTTGTTTCAGATTTTTAAAAATCTTTTTAATTTTGCAATTATTTTTGAATCTTTTCAAAAATTCTAAATAGCACTTAACCTTACTCGAATTTTTTCTAAAAACTTGTAATATTGCAAAATTGAACATTTTTGCTTTGAAATTTTCTACATTCTTTTTCGAATTTTTAGGAAATCAGTTAAAATATTTGGAAATATTTTTTAATTTTTTCTTAAAATTAATTTTTTTAAATAAAAAATTATTTGAAATTTTCCCAGGAATCTCAGGAATTTTTTTTCATTGATTCTCTTGAAACATTAAAGTATTTTTTAAAAGTTTCTCTGTTTCGAAATTTTGCAAAATCTACTTTTTTAAATGTTTCGATATTTTCTCAAGATTTAAATTACTTTTGAATCTTTTCAAAATTTCAAAGACTTTCAAATATATTTTCTAATTTTTTTTTAAATCTTGTAAAATTAAAAAAAAATCCTAAAATCTTCCAGATACAAAAAACTGAAAAACACCATAAGCGTCAATAACAATTGAAGAGTGTCACGGTTTAACCATGTCAAAACCATTTTTCTTTTGGAAATACATTTTATTTGTTTGAAAATTCTTTAAAATTCTATCGGACACTTTGCTGAAGGGATATATCCAAATTCGAACCGGAAGTGGGGGTTTATCCCGATAAACTGTGATTAATCATACGAATATTAAAAACCTTTGTATTCAATTACATTCTGATGTTGTACTAAATAGTTACAAAATACAAATAAACTAAATATTCCATATAAAAATAACACTGTAGTATTGTAACAACCATTTTTTTAAGAAACGATTTTTTTTCAATTTAACTTTTTACTTTTGCGCCTTCTATTTGTCTCGTAATGCGTTTATAATGTTTCAGACATATGCTTGATGTTAATTGGAATTTAAAAAATTTGAAAAAAATTCTTTGGACTTACACGGTTTTAACAGAAGTCGATTTTTGACGATCTGTATCTCAAAATATATTAACATTTTCAAATTTTTGTTTATTGAAAACTCTAGAGCTACATCAAATCTCGAATGTACTTTTTAATTCTTTCTCTGAAAATTCGATTTTTTGAGAAGGTTTTTTCTCTCCTAAAAAATTCGTCTAGATAGAAGAAACGGTTTACGCTTTGAAGAAAACATCCTAATCTAGGTTAGTACGTTATAAATTGGATCCTCTTATTTTTATCTTGAAATTTTAAACTACAAATTTATTTAAATTTATTCAGAGAACTCCAATTAAGCTTTAAATTGATAAGCCACATGATTTGAAAATAAAAAATCTCTACCCCAAGATGAATAATTTTAAACTAGAGAACAAATATTTTGAATTAAAATAAAATTCAAAGATATACTAAGTAATTTATGCAAATAGGCTTATAGATAAAAAGTGATTCAAATTATGAAAAATCTACACAAACACACCACACGCTTCAGACTTTGCTGATGACTTGATTAAAGTGAAACGGTGTACGCTAAGAAGAAAACACCCTAATCTAATGTAGATTAGTAGTTATAACATTTGTTTTCTAATTTTTTGCTCAGATTATTTCAAAATATTAGCTTATTTTAATTTTAATTAAAGACCTCTCAACATAAATATAAAATTAGAGAACATAAAATATTAAAAATTCAAATGAATACTAAGAGAATTAACCAAATAGAAGTTATATAAAATATATAATACAAAAATGAAGGATCGGGTTTTCTGCGTATGGAAGGAAATATCAAATACAATTATAGAAAAAACATACTCGGCTTCCTTTGAAATGCAGTCTTCCCATTTCCTTCTTGGGTTTAAAAACAAATTAAATTAGCTTTTCGCGAATTTAACTGTTAATAAATTTTAAATATAGCTTCATAAGTGTGGCCATTTCAATTAAGGGAAAAATTCCCGGTCATTTCACGGTTCATTCCCGGTCATCAAATATTTGTCCCAGTCATTAAAGAAATAGTTTATGATGAACGGCAGTTATACAATGATTTTTCTTATTCCGTCAATTGTTTGATCAAACATTTTTTGAACTAAAATAGATGTTAGCACATTTTTTTTCTTTGCGAAAAATAATTTAAAGATTTTTTTATATTGGACAAGAACCTTTCAACATTAAACAGGCTCTATGTTTCAAGTAGTTGAATTTCGCGGGGAAGAAATATGTTGTTTTTGGAAGAGATTGTAAGTGAAACGTATTTTTCCGGGTTAACAAAAAATATTTCTACGAAACTATGAGTATTTAAATTTTGACGTTTGTTTCCAAAAATATACTATCTTAAAACTTCGATAGTTATTGATATATTTCACATATTCCTAATTTCTTTCGCAGAATCTGGCGAGGTTTACTGTCTTCTTTCTAGGATGGTCGTAAGACGTTATTTTTCACATTCCATGACGTTCCCCTTTCAACTAAAATTTTTGAATTTAATATTCTTGAAAGTTATTTAAAGCACCTCTTATAAAAATTTCCTAATTTTTTTCTATTCAATGAAATTCCCTGCCTTTTCCAACACTTCCAGGATTTTAATGACCTGCTGCCCCTGTTATTGGAAATATTCTTGAAAATTTGCCAACAGTTGAAAATTAAACAAAATCGCAGCACTGAGATTTTTATTTAAAAATATAAAAAGTGAACTTTCAAAACAAAAAACACACACACAGGCTAAACTATTTCTGGAGGGCGGTCAATATTTAGGAATATATTTGTTGTTTGAAAAAGATTGATCAAAATGATATTTAAAATGGGCTATTATAACCAGTCAGGCTTTTAAATACACGAATTAAGAAAAACAAACTTTTGAATTCAATACTGTGTTGAAGTTATTAAATTAGTGTACATATTTAACAATTTTTTCCTATTAGCGTAAAAAATCTCTATTCGCAAATTAAACTTTTCTGTAAATTGATTAAATTTTATGGATAGATGTTGAAACAGAAAATAAATTTTTTCCATCAACCTCAGTTTAATAATCGAATTAATGGTATTACAAACATGCAGAAATAATAATTATATCAATTTTTCCAAAAAACGAATTTATCACGTTTTTTTAGTTTACTCCTCGAATAAGAAACAGGTCTTCACGAATGAAATTCACAGGATTGTGTTCCTTATAAAATAAATATAACAAGAAATTGGCAAACAATATAATTGTAGGTTTTTTGTGAAAATATCATATTCATTTTCAAACAAATAGCCGTCAGAGTCTAGAAAAAAAATTTTAATAGGGGAAACCACCCTACAGTAGATAATGATTTACAGTAGATAATCTTAATGAACTGGAAAACTGGCAAAAAATGTTAATTATTTTTTTTAGTATAACATTACAACAAGGATACTATATCTTCTGACGAGGTTTCATTGAAATTTTATAATTAATTAATGTTTGAGAGCGAAAAATTAATTTTCAAACTAAAAAAAATTCGCCTCTTCATTATTCATACTTTTTACCTCAATGCAACATTTCTGTGGCACGTTCATACATTAGAATCAAAGCTTGAAGTTTAATGGACAATATTCACTGATACAAAACGTTCTTTCTTTATTACTTATAAATATTTGAGGACTTTTGATTAGATATTATATTTTCCAACAGTAGATAACCACCAGTTAATAATCCCAAAATTGCGAAAAATTTCGCTATCAAAATTGGCAGCTTTGTGACTTTCTCGCAGTTGTTTTAATTTAAATGTCGTGTTTGCTTATTTTCATTTGTGAAGTTTTTAAATTTAAGTTATTGTGAATAATAAATAAAAAAATAGCGTACATTGTTAGTTGATAAAAATCACATAAAGCTTAGCTGTGTTAAGGAATCAAATGGAAAATATATCATTTTTAGGATTAAGGTATGTAAAAATTCTGAACTTCTTTGTCATCACAAGTCAGGTTAAGCAATCGTACCAATCTCACCGAATATCAGAGACACAAAAATTGTCAAAAATATAAGCTTTTGTGATTTTTGTAAAATAATCATCGTTTCAACAATTATTAACTCAATAAACTAATTTTAATTGTAAGTATACTAATGATAGATTTTAATGATCGGGAATTTAATATTCTATCATGCCCAGGAGCAATACCAGAAACGATTATCTATTGATGGATAGTGATGTCAAAATCGTATCCTTGACCGAGTCTAATCAAAATGTTTAATACAGCTAATTGACTAATTTTGTGATACTTTTTTCTATAAAAATATTAAATTGAATGTGTGAGCTTCATTTCAAAAGAAAAATTTTTCTTTATTTTTGGAAACTCATGCAGTTAAATACTGTTGATTTTTTTCCTATCTACTGTGGAGTGGTTTCTCCTACTAATGGTAAGCGATCAAAAATACAAACATTCGCATTACCGAAAATGTTGGACTTTATTTTTTTTACATTCTCATCAGAGAAGGTATTAGATTTTTGTAAAATTTGACCCCCCACCCCCTCAATTTTTGTCAAATTTCCACGTTTTGAGACCCTCTGAACCCGAAAAACAGGTTTTTACAAATTTGTCTGTCTGTCCGTGATCACGGTAACTTTTGAAAAAATTAATCTATTAGATTGGCCTTTGGTATACTTTTTCAATGTTAGAAACTTGAGGCCGAGCTCGTTAGCCAGATATTTTGGACGAAAATTCAAAAAGTTAGAGCATTTCGAAAACTTTCGAGAACATTTTTTTTCCATATTCAAAAATTCTATATGTGGCTATTTAAGGCACTAGAAAATTTTGAACAATTTATCTATAGAACTATTTTCGGAAAAAAAGAAAAAAAAATTATCAGCATTTTCAAAATTCAAAAAATTAAAGGACAATGAAAATTTTAAGCCGAACAACGCATGATATGAAAAAAAGGGAAGAGAAGAAAAACGTTGCTTTTTGAAGGCCTACCAGATGCAAGATTCGAAGATGGAACAAAAATTTTGCACACCAAAAAAATCTACAAATTTGTTATGAATTACTTTTCGATAGAATGCGTTTTTTTTTTGTTTTAATCGTGAAAAATGAAATGAACAATAAAAATTTTTAGACAAATGACACAAGCTGCGAAAAAATATGAATCGACAATAAATGTGCACCCACAAAAAATCTACAAATTTGTTATTTTTCACTGTTTGATAGGATGCCTAGTTTTTTTTTAATTCGGACACAATAACAATAAAAATAAAAAAATTGTGCAAAAACGACACAGGGTACGAAAAAAAAATAGACAAACGTTCTTCATCCAGCAAAGATCTACAAATTTTTTATTACGAATTTTTTCGTAGGATGCGTATTTTTTTTTTAATAGTAAAAAATATCATTAAAAATAAACAAATCAATTATTAGAAAATACGAAACAAGGTGCAATAAAATGTTAATTAACGAAATTTGTTTTTGATAGGATGTGCACTTTTTTATATCATAAAAAAATACAATAAAAATACATTTTTTTATATGAATGCATATTATGAATTGCAATAATATAAGATTATTGAAATGATACACTTTTTAGGTAGCTGAGAATGAAAATCAATTCAAAATAAAGTACAAAAAAACCAATCAATCATAAATAAATTAAAAATTTGCTTACATCGAAGGTATTTGAACAAAAATTCTTTTTTGATCAAACATAGCAACGTTATTTCCTATAAATTAATCGTGAAATTACAAACATGAAAAATCCACTGAAAAAAATGGTAAAAAAGCAAATATGACAAAACACTGGGTGTTTTTTGCCCGGGCAAAGTTTGAAGTCCAGTATTTTTGGATCAAATTAACGTATCAGGAAAATTTTTTTTCAACAGTAGGTTAGAGTCCCACAAAAATGAATATTGTAAAATTAATAAGATGAATTAAACACTTACAATCAATATTTTCACAAACTTTTCAGTAAAAACATCTAATTTTTTTTTTTTTCAATAAAAGCTTGAACAATAAACAAATTATGTTTTGCGGCAAAAATTGTGGAGTGGAAAAGTTGCACTTGGGAATCTTGGCAGCAGTTTTTTGTTTTATGTAAAAAAAATATATTTTTCCGGTTCAACGAAAATTGGCGTATTTCGACACTTGTAATATGAATGGTTTCCCGAGTAATTATTATTTTCATCTTAATGTCCGTGTAGAGGATACTTAGTGATGATACAAATCAACAATTAATTTTCGAATTCACACAATTTATTCATAAAATTAAAAATTTCAATTAAAAATTTTTTGTGGACCCTTGGGTTGTTGAGGCCCGACTCGGATCACAGAAGATTCTAAGGGATTTCAAGGGATTTTAAGAGATTTGAAATTACGCTTTTTAAACAAACGTAAACTTAAAATAGTCAAATTGTGCAACAAAATTGCACAAGTAGGCTTAAAATCAAGTTTGTTTTTTAAAAAACCGTTTTTAAAAACATATACTCAAGAAAGTTAATTTGTGTAACATAATTGCACAAAAAGAGTTAAAATAAGAGATGTATGTTTTCAAATGGCATTGTAAAACGGCTCATTAGAGACAGATACATGCCAATTGAATGAAAAGAAAAAAAATGTGTAGAACTAATAAAACATTTTTTAGAGCAATAATATCTCTAATTGTCAAAGACGTGTTAAAATCCTATAATGACTATCGAATTCTTAAAAGACTTAAATATTTGGTGTAGTTCAATCATTTAGTTCAGATTCTTTGAAATTTAAAAATATTTGAATACATTTAAACTCAAAATTTTAGGGCAAACAATTGCAAACTTTAATTTTTTTTACTGAAATAGGTGTAAAAAAGAGGAAGAATGATTTTTGAAGAAACCTCTATTTCGTCAGAAAATGAGTTTAGCGCCGTTTGGCTTACCATGCTTTAATTAAATTTTATTTATAAATTAAATATTATGTAAAGAAAACTTTATTAATTTCTTCTGTAACACTGTTGATTTAATCCTGTCAGATTTTCTTTTTTCTATTTTTTTTTTGCGCAAATCGTCGTCAATTTGCTTGTTTTTTATAAATATAATAAGTACAACCAAGCCGTATTTGTTTAACCCATTCACAATTGCTAATTTAGCTTTTCAAAAAAAAAAAAAAAAAAGAGGTTGAATTGAGAAATTTCTCAAATGTAGGGATTATAGGGGGTTTTAAGAAAAAAAGGACATACTGGCCGGTTTAATCCAGGAAAAAATTTCTGGTTTCTCCCGGTTCGCAAAATGTTTTTACGGTCATTAAGATTAAAAAATTCTAAAATAAATCAATGAATAATAAATAAATTAATTAATTTTCTAAATGAATTGATAAATTAATTTGTTTTAAAGGACCTTAATAAAAATTAGGAGATAAAGAAATATATCAAATAAATGAAAATCGTTACTCACAATCGAAATGAGCGACGCGCATGGTATTTCAAGCACTTACCTGAAACATAAAAAAAAAAGATTAGTCATATTATTATATAGTCATGATAAGTATAAGTAGGTATAATTTTTTATAGTACGGAGTCATTCAAATATTTCGCATTTCTTTAAACAATCGACTCGGAATATGTATACAGTTACGCGAGTTTATTATAAATCATGTTTTTATCTTAGTTTCTAGGGATTCAATTAATACGTTTAATTTAGAAAGCCTCGACAAATTATATTACATACAAAATATTCTTGAATATATTAATACCGTCGAATAATCAAATAATTAAATAATACTAAAATATAATTAATAATTTCTTAAATTTGTCCCTAGAATCCATGAATTTGATAATATTCAAAGAAATTTTTATTATCTTAAAATACAGTGCATATTTAGGTAAAAATAATATGGAAATTCAATTTGAACCGCTTCAAATTCTTAACTTTCGAATTAAAAATATTGCATTTTCAACAAGATAGATGAATTTTTAACGAAATAGTTAAATTTTCAACCAGATTAATTTTCTACAAAAAATACTATTTTTCAACAAAATACATGAATTCTTAATCACCTAGTTAAATTTTCAACTAAAAAATATTAATTTTCATCCAAATAGCTGAATTTCAAACTGAAAAAAGATCCATTTTCAATCAAATAGTTGAATCTTGATCTAAAAAAGATCAGTTTAACAGATGAATTTTCAAATTAAATTATAAATCTTCAACTGGAATAAATGAATTTTGAACCAAAAAGATGAATTTTCAAATAAAAGGATGAATCTTCAAATGGAATAGTTGAATTTTCAACTAAAAAAAGTCCATTTTTAACCAAGAAAAATTATTTCTACCAATAAAGAGGAATTTACAACAACAAAAAATTGTTACATTTTCAAACAAAGTGATTAATTTTCAAATAAAATGATAAATCCTTAACTGGAACATTTGAATTTTGAACCAAAGAAGTAAATTTTAAACTTAACATATAATTTTGACCAAAAAATAGGAATTTTCAATTAAAAAAGATACTTCTTTAGTTAAAAATTGAATTATTGAATTTATATCTGAAAAAATTAATGTTCAATCAAAGAGATGAATTTTTCACTAAAATAATAGAATTTTCGAGTGGAATAGTTACATGTTCAGTCAGAGAGAAGAAAAAATTTTCAATGAAAAAGAAAAATTCAACCAAATACTTCAAGTTTGAACTCGAATAGTAAAATTTTCACTAAGAAAATTAATTCTTAGATAAAGAAAAAACAAATTTTTCATAAAATAGTTCATTTCTCATTAAGGAGATGAATTTTCCATCAAAATTATGAATCTGCAACAAAAAAAAGATTTTAATTTTGAAACAAAGAGTTGAATTTAACCAAAAAGAAGACTTTTCAAAATGAGTTGAATTTTCAACTAAGAAAAAATTTGCAGTCAAATGAGAGAAAAAATTGCAAAAAAACTCTTGAATTTTTAAACTAAAATATGAATTTCCAACCAAGAACATATAAATATATAATAAATGCATACAAGGATTTACACCCTGGATTTATAAATTAAAATTCGACATTTTTACTTAGAAATGAAACATACTTTTTGAGATTAAATTCTTTGAAATACATTAAAATATTACAAAAATTGCGTGAAATTCTACGAAATCTGATATTTTTTTGAATCCTGAAAAATTTATTATGAACATGAATTATCGACCGTGAAGATTAATTTTATAAAAAAAAAAAAAAAAAAAAAAAAACGAATTCGCAACAAAATACATGAATTTTCAACCAAGGAATAGAGCTTTCAGCTTTAAAAGATAAATTTTCAGGCAAATAAAACAACGATTTTTTAATGAAATACTTACATTTTGCACCAAGAAGATTCATTTTCTACCAAAAGACAAACTTTTAACGAAATAGATAAATTTTGAACAAAAAAACATAAATTTACAATAAAAAATGGGACAGATAAATTTTTAGTTAAAAGAATCAAACTTTCAACCTTAAAGATAAATTTTTAAACCAGAAGATTAATTTTTTACAAAGAAAGGCGAATTTTCAACAGAAGATTGAAATTTTCAACATAGAAAATTAATTTTGAAAAAAAGAAATTAATTTTCTACCGAAAAAGACGAATTTTTAACAGAATAGTTGAATTCTCAAACAGAAAGACGAATTTTTAACAAAACAGTTAACTTTTCAACTAAAAAGGATACTTTTTAACGAAATTGTTTAATTTTCAACAAAGCAGAATAATTTTCAATCAAATAGTTGTATTTTTAACCCAAAACGTAAATTTTTAACCAAGAATATTAATTTTCTTCAAAATACGTGAACCTCCAACTGAAAACATCAATTTTCAACTAAAAATAGAATAGTTACATTTTCAGTTTAAGAAAAAAACCAATTTTGAATAAAAAACGAATTTTCAACAAAATACATGAATTTTCATCAAAAAAAGTTATTTTCAACTCAAAAAAGATACATTTTTAATGAAAGAGGTAAATTTGCAAATAAAATGATGAATCGTCAACTGAAATAGTTAAAAGAGCAATTTTTAACGAAATACATGAATTATCAACTAAAAAAGATAACTTTACAGTAAAACATGAAATAGTTTAAAAATAAATTTTTAATAACAACAAAAAATGAACTTTCAAACTGATTTATTTTAATTTTTTATTTTTTAATTGATTTATTTTATTTGAAAGTTGTCTTTTTGTTGAAAATTCTTCTTTTTTAGTTCAAAATTCAACACTTTGTTTGAAAATTGGTCTTTTTTACTTGAAAATTCAACTATTTTGTTGAAAATTTGTATTTCTGGGTTCAAAATTCAACTATTTCATTGAAAATTCATCAATTTGGTGAAATTTTTTCAACTTAAAATTCGCCTATTCCATTTTTTGAATGAAAATTTGTTTTTTTTTTTATTTCAAAATTCAACTCTTTCGTTGAAAATACATTTATTTTGTTGGAAATACATTTTTTTTAAATGGTCTATTTTCGTAAAAAATTCATTTATTTGGTTGAAATTTTAATTATTCCTGATGAATATTTATCGGTTTATTTAAAAATTTATCTTTTTTGTTTAAAATTCAACTATTGCCGTTGAAAATTCATCAGTTGATCCGGTTTAGTGTTTAGTGTTTAGTGTAAAATTTATCAGTTTGGTGCAAAATTATTTTTTTTAAATTGAAAATTCAACTATTCCATTTTTGGTTGAACTATTTCGTTGAAAATACATTTATTTCGTAAAAATCGTCTATTCGAACATTCATCTTTTGTGTTGAAAAATTCAACTATTTCAGTTGAAGATTCATCAGTTTGGTGAAAATTTTTTCAACTCAAAATTCAACTATTCCATTTTTAGTTGAAAACTTGGTCTTTTTTGGTTCAAAATTCAACTATTTGGTTAAAAATTTTAATTTTTAGTTCAAAATTCAACTATTTCGTTAAACACTAATTTATTTTTTTGGAAATTGTCTGATTTGTCAAAAAATTAACCTTTTGGTTGAAAATTCAACTATTCCAGTTAAAGGTTCATGATATTAGTTTAAAATTCATTTTTTGTTTGTTTGAAATTCAGCTATTGCAGTTAAAGATTCATCATATTAGATAAAAATTCATCAGTTTAGTAGAAGATTAATTTTTTTCAACTGAAAATTCGACTATTCTATTTTTGGTTGAAAATTAACGTTTTTTAGTTTATAATTCAACTATTTCGTTAAAAATTCATTTATTTTGTTGGAAATTGTATTCTTTGGTAGAAAATTCATTTTTTGTTTAACATTCAACTATTCCAGTTAAAACATTCATCAGTTTGGTGGGCATTTTTTCAACTTAAAATTCAACTATTCCATTTCTGGTTGAAAATTGACCTTTTTTAGTTCAAAATTCAACTTCTTCTTTAAAATTTCATTTATTTTGTTAAAAATCGTGTTCTTTGGTATAAAATTAATGTCTTGTTTGAAATTCAACTATTCCAGTTGAAGATTCATCAGTTTGGTGGAAAATTAATTTTTTCTACTGAAAATTTAACTATTCTATTTGTGGTTGAAAATTCATCATTTTTAGTTCAAAATTCAACTCTTTGGTTGAAAATTTGTCTTTTTTACTTCATAATTCAAATATTTCGTTGAAAATTTGTAGTTTTGGGTTCAAAATTCAACTATTTCGTTGAAAATTCATTTATTTGATTGAAATACGTCATTTTTGGTAGAAAATTATCATTTTTATGTTGAACGCTCTACTACTCCAGTTAAAGATTGATCATTTTAGTTTATTATTTATCTTTTTTGTTCAAAATTCAACTATTTCAGTTGAAGATTCATGAGTTTGGTGGAAATTTTTACAACTTAAAATTCAACTATTCCATTTTTGGTTGAAAATTTGATCTTTTTTAATTAAAAATTCAACTATTTGGTTGAAAATTTAAATTTTTCAGTTTAAAATTCAACTAATTCGTTAAACATTAATTTATTAGTTTGGAAATTGTATGTTTTGTTGGATCATAATTAACCTCTTGCTTTAAAATTCAACTATTCCAGTTAAAGGTTCATGATTTTAGTTAAAAATTCATTTTTTTTTGTCTAAAATTCAGCTATTTCAGTTAAAGATTCATCGTGTTAGTTCAAAATTCATCAGTTTAATAGAAAATTAATTTTTTTCAACTGAAAATTCAACTATTCTATTTTTGGTTGAAAATGGACCTTTTTTAGTTTAAAATTCAACTATTTAATTGAAAATTCATTTATCTTGTTTAAAATCGTCTTCTTTGGTAGAAAATTCATTTTTGTTTAAAATTCAACTATTCCAGTTAAAAGGTTCATCAGTTTGGTGGAAACTTTTTCAACTTAAAATTCAACTATTCCATTTGTGGTTGAAAAACTTTTTTAAATAAGATCCTTTTTAGTTCTAAATTCAACTGTTTCGTTAAAATTTCATTTATTTTGTTGAAAATTCTCTTTTTTGTTGGAAAATGAACCTTTTGGTTGAATATTCAACTATTTGAAGATTCATCATGTTGAAAATTTATTTTTTTCGTCCAAAATTCGAATATTACAGTTAAAGATTCATCATTTATTTGAAAATCAATTACATTGTTTGAAAATTTAACTATTTTTGTTAAAATTTCCTCTTTTTGGTAGAAATAATTCTTCTTGGTTAAAAATTGACTTTTTTTCGTTGAAAATTCAACTATTCCAGTTGAAGATTCATCGTTTTAGTTGAAAATTAATCTTTTTCGTTCAAAATTCAACTATTCCAGTTAAAAGATTCATCAGTTTGGTGGAAACTTTTTCAACTTAAAATTCTACTATTGCGTTCGTGGTTGAAAACCTTTTTCAGATAGGATCTTTTTTAGTTCAAAATTCAACTTTTTCGTTAAAATTTCATTTATTTTGTTGAAAATTCTCTTTTTTGTTGGAAAATTAACATTTTGGTTTAAAATTCAATTATTCCAGTTGAAGATTTATCAGTTTGGTGGAAGTTTTTTCAACTTAAAATTCAACTTTTCCATTTCTGGTTAAAAATTGACGCTTTTTAGTTCAAAATTCAACTATTTTTTAAAAATTCATTTATTTTGTTGAAAATCGCGTTCTTTTGTAGAAAAATAATTTTTGTTTAAAATTCAACTATTTCCGTTGAAGATTCATCAGTTTGGTGGAAATTTTTTCAACTTAAAATTCTACTATTTAATTTTTGGTTGAAAATTTGGTCTTTTTTAGTTCAAAATTAAACTATTTCGTTAAAAATTCATTCATTTTGTTGAAAATTCTCTTTTTTTATGGAAAATTAAGCTTTTGGTTTAATACTCAACTATTCCAGTTGAAGATTTATCAGTGTGGTGGTAATTTTTTCAACCTAAAATTCAACTTTTCCATTTCCGGTTGAAAATTGACCTTTTTTAGTTCAAAATTCAACAATTTTTCAAAAATTTATTTATTTTGTCGAAAATCACGTTCTTTGCTAGAAAATTCATTTTTGGTTTAAAATTCAACTATTCCAGTTGAAGATTCATCAGTTTGGTGGAAATTTTTTCAACTTAAATTTCAACTATTCCATTTCAGGTACTAAATTTGGTATTTTTTAGTTCAAAATTCAACTATTTGGTTGAAAATTTGAATTTTTTTATATCAAAATTCAAATATTTTGTTAAAAAAATTATTTAAATTGATTAAAATTTTCTTTTTTGTTGGAACGTTAACCTTTTTGTTCAATTCAACTATTGAATTTGAAAATCAACTATTCCAGTTGAAGATTCATCAGATTTTTGGACATTTTTTCCAAATAAAATTCAACTATTCCAGTTTTGGCGGAAAATTTGGTCTTTTTTAGTTCAAAATTCAACCCTTTGGATAAAAATTGGTATCTTTTACTTGAAAATTCAACTATTTCATTAAAAAGTTCATCAGTTTGGTGGAAAATTAGTTGTTTTCCACTGAAAATTTGACCATTCGATTTGTGGTTGAAACTTCATCTTTTTTAGTTCACAATTCAAGTCTTTTGTTGAAAATTGGACTTTTTTACTTCAAAATTCAACTATTTTGTTGAAAATGTATATTTTTTAGTTCAAAATTCAACTATTTCGTTAAAAATTCATTTATTATGTTGAAAATAAGTATTTTGTTGAAAATTTTTGTTTGTTGTTGGAAAATTAACCTTTTCGTTGAAAATGTGACTATCCCAGTCGAAGATTTATAATTTTAGTTCAAAATTCATCAGTTTGGTGGAAATACAATTTTTTCAACTGAAAATTCCACTATTCCATTTTTGGTTGAAAATTTCGTCTTTTCTGGTTCAAAATTCAACTATTTCGTTGAAAAGTCATTTATTTTGTTGAAAATCGTCTTCTCTGGTAGAAAATTAATTTTTTGTGTAAAATTCAACTATTCCAGTTGAAGATTCATCAGTTTGGTGGAAATTTCTTCAACTTAAAATTCAACTATTCCATTTCCGATTGAAAATTTGTATTTTTTAGTTCAAAATTCAACTATTTTGTTGAAAAGTCATTTATTTTGTTGAAAATCGTCTTCTTTGGTAGAAAATTAATTTTTTGTTTAAAATTCAACTATTCCAGTTGAAGATTTATCAGTTTTATCTCTTTTTTGTTGGAAAGTTAACCTTTTGGTTGAAAATTCAACTATTTCAGTTGAAGATTCATCATTTTAGTTCAAAATTCATCAGTTTGGTAGAAATATAATTTTTGCAACTGAAAATTCAGCTTTTTTAATTTTTGGCTGAACATGTGTATTTTTCAGTTCAAAATTCGTTTATTTGGTTGAAAATTCTCTCTTTTGTTGGAAAATTAACCTTTCGGTTGAGAAATCAACTCCCCCTGTTGAAGATTCATCATTTTAGTTCAAAATTCATCAGTTTAGTTCAAAATTAATTGTTTCGACTGAAAATATGTATGCATGTCCGGGATTTTCATGGGCAAAATTAAGTAGACACCCTGGTATTATTAGATATATCCCGATTGTTATTATTTGAATATCATTATTATTACCATAAAATTAAATTATTACAATAGTACTCCTTGAGAACTAAAAACATTAAAAAAAAGGAAAAAAATGGCAAAAGGAATGGTCGATATCACTACTACAGTTCAGGGAATTGTTCATTCCCCAAGTGACATCCGTCTTGCTTCAAGGCCTCAGGAGTTCCAGAAGTAGTACTAGTTCCAGATTGTCCACTTCACTTCCCACCTGGCCGGGGATCAGTTAAACTTCCATTATCCTCCGCGACCACAGGGACTTTAGCGGGTGAGGATAGGTATGTCGACATCGATTAAATTCGGCTCCGTGGTAAAACCTAACCCACAGGAGAACGACTTCAGAGAGAGTGGCGGGACCAGTTCCACCCATTGATTCCTCACAATTTGCCGCGTCTTCAAGACAAGCGGACATCTTCATATCGATACTTCCATCGAACACCATAATTGAAAAACTCTCCAACGACCAGTAAGCTTCGAACCCATCCAGAAAAGTCTTCCGCCCATCGTCCATCCTCCTCGTTGCGTAACGGTTGTCTGTTGCCTGAGTAGTGTCGGACCATTCCAAGGAATGGTCGATATCACTACTACAGTTCAGGGAATTGTTCATTCCCCAAGTGACATCCGTCTTGCTTCAAGGCCTTATATATATATATATATATGGTGATATATATCACCTGAGGGTCCCGAGGAGGTTCCCGGGAAACCCAACGATTTTCCAGAGTATATGGCCTTACCTTCGCCTACGGGGCTCTGTCAGGGCAGGCGAAACCTTTTCCTAGCATCTCATGGGAACAACAATGATGACACCCAACATAGTGGTAAATGCAAATAAAAAAAATCGAACACCAAATTTCCACACCAACAGCTGTGAAACCGTGCCGTTCAGCGGTGTAAAAAGCGTTATATAAGCAAAGCGCCTACTCTAACGCAGCCAGAACAAGCCGGCAACAGAGAAAGAGCGGCGACACTGAGACAAACCGCAGGCAGGCGTCCAATGGAGGAAGAGCAATATATTAGGTCCAGGAGAAACATCAACATCCAGGTTTCTTTCAAGCCCAAACATCTGGCTGAACTGGATGCCGCGCTTCTTGGAGATTTTTCGAAGAGTCCGACCTCTTGTGACCAGGTGTCTTCCACGTGTTACATGAAACTCACCTTAGTGGGGAACAATAAATATTGCATAGAGAAATGAATTGTTCACCTTTCAGAGAGGCGTCTTGCAGGGTGACACCATGAGGGAATGAGCCATTTCCTCTTTTGCCTCACACTATTGCCACAAACTCTCGCACTTCGTAATTTCACTGGCATACCCGGAGACTCTGAGCTCGTGGACAGAAGCGGTGCACGACACCTTGGCGCTCGAGAGACTTATACATACCTAGGCGTGCGGCAGAGCCACATTCAGAAAGTAGCATCTATAAAGAATGCTCTCCGATGCAGATACAAACGTCCTATTCGACAGATTAGTTTGTGCGAACTGTCGGCGAGCAATAAAGTATCTGCAGCCAACTCTCTTGCCATCCCGGTAGTATTCAATTCTTTTGAAGTATTTCCATGGCCGAATGACGAGCATAGATCCCTTGACATCATGTCACGAAAGGCTATGCGCATAATCAAAACTTGGACAAGATTGTCTTCATAAAATTGTCAGCAAACACGAAGAACTGGGCAAAGGAGCGTTTCTGTACAAAGCAGCGAAGGAGGCTGCTGACACACTTGGCCTTGACTTCAATATCAGGGGTGAGCAAAATGCATCAAACATTATCCATCTCGAGTACTCACTCCTGAACGCCCGGATCAAGAAAGCACAGGAGAAAAACTTCCGCCAACAGCTCCTTAACAAGAGGATGCACGGCATCTTCCACAGAAATGTTAAGGATTAGTTCATGTCATTTGAGCTAACGCTTGCTTTCCTCAAATCACCAGGGTTGAAGTTGTGCACGGAGGGTTTCATTTTTATGTGCCAAGATGGTGTCATTTCTACTTTAGTATAGCGTCGCCACATTTTGAGCCAAGGCATTCCCAATGATAGCTGCAGAGCGTGTCATGCGCGCCCCCCGCACCTAGGATACATACGATCTAGTTGTTCAACTCACGCGGCAACGACGTAAATTCAAACGCACAATGTGGTACTAACAGTGTTTTATTACCATCTTTGTCAATCTTATGACATTAGTGCTGCTACCGTTCCGCTAAACGCTACTAGGGAAATAGAGCCAATTGTCGAAAAGAAGAAGTTTTTAATATATTGGAACTACATATTCTCGAAAGTTCTCCTTGACTTCGAGAAACGAACCATTCTCGTTATCGAATTTTCTGCACCAGCCAACAAGAACATCACAGCCAAGGAGAATGAAAAGACAGAGAGTTATAAAGACCTTATAATGGAGTTGCGACGGTCATACCCGGAATATTCTGTTCAGGTAGTCGTCCTGATCATCGGTGCTCTTGCAGGTGCCAATCTTTCACAGGTTAGTAGCCTTAAAAGCATTCCTGCGTGTCTACGAAATCCTAAGACACTTGCAGGGAAAATGCAGAAGGCGGTCGTCATTAGGTCGCTCCGTGTCTTTAGGGTGCACGAGACTTTTACCAAATCGTCGTATTGAGTTCATCGTATACTGTAACCACCTATCTTACGGTCATGAGACGTGGTTATATATATACACTGTTTCCGCCTTTCTGTGTCGGCCTCGGGTCAGGTTGGCTCAGTAACGGGCATTTTTTTCATGTCAACACTAAGGACCGAGTCTCTCTGAACCGGGCACAGTATATGCTCTCCTTGGCTGTGATGTTGTAGTCAACCGGAGCCGAAAAACGGATCACGAATATAGTTTGTTTCTCGAAGTCCTGGAGAATGATATCAGGCTTCGAGTGTGCAATGGAGACTGCAGTCAGAAAATCGTAGTTTCCGAAAATTCGATAATTCGCTGTAAAATATACACATTAAAATTTAGATATCTTTTTAATTTATTCGGCAAGCTTTAATTTCACAAGCGATGTTGATTGAACTGACAAATTTTTACTTTTCATAATTTTTGCATTGCAAAAAACAAATGCGATTACGAATGTGTTTATCTGTTTAAGTAGAATGATCTCAGGTTTTATCGAACAGTAAAATAACTGTGCAAAAAATCAATTTTTTTATTTAAACATGATCGAGATCAAATATTGGCTCACCGAAATTCGGTTCATGGAAAAAATGGAAATGTAGGCTATGTACTCCGAAATTCGGTGAGAGTAGAACAAATAATGTCAGTGAACCTAGATAATTCGTACATTATTGCTAATAAACAGTGTTCGACCCTGATTAACGTGGAATTCTTCTTAGAGCATGAAATTCTTTCCAAATATTTCCAAATTCATCAAATTTGGTTTACGGTAAATTACTACTGAATTAGATGTACCTGTTTTTGAAATCTTCAGAATTCTAAGAAATCGAGAGAATTTTGCAGAATTTATAAATGAATCTACATTAATTCAACGTGAAATCTAAATATTTTAGATGAATTCAGAAATTTTGGAGGAATTCAAAAAAGTTTTAAAAAATTCAAAAGATTTCAATTGAATTCAAAGACTTCTGCAGAATAAAAAAATGAGTGCATCTTAATTCAGTAGTAGTCTACCGTCGACCAAAGTTGATGAATTTGGAAATAGTTTAAAAGATCTTCATGTTTTCAGGAAAATTCACAAAATTAAAAATAGACCAAGTTAAGTCCTGAATTATCTAGGCTCACTGAAATTATTTGTTCTACTCTCACCAAATTTCGGAGAAAAAAGCCTACATTTCCATTTTTTCCATACACGGAATTTCCGTGAGCCAATATTTTATCTCGATCATGTTTAAATAAAAGAATTAATTTGTAGCAAAGTTTATTTACGGTTCGATAAAACTTGAAAACATTCGATTTAAACAGACAAACATATTCGTAATCGCAATTGTTTTTTTTAATGCTTGAAGCAAGATGAAGTTACCGCCGTAGTAGAAATTGGTTTTCAGGGTCGCACGCACACTTGCTACTAGATCTTCGCCCACATGCAATTGCAATGCCCTGTTGTGCTCTAAATATGCACCGGACCCAAAAATGTTTTGGGCCTTTTCGATTTGTAAGTTTTTTTTCCCCTATCCGCCATTACAAGGACCGACAATACTCCTGGGATACCCTTTATATACTTACTTCATCATGCATTATTTAAGGAAACATTATTTAAGGTGCAAATTTCAGTATTTACACAGTATGTACTCCAAATCAACGAGTTAGTTCTACCAATAGTTTTCATCCTAACACAACACGGAAAATGGCAAAGTGAAGCAGTAGAACTGCTGGCCATAGAAGATAAAGACAGTTTATTCGGGCATTTAGGTGCGAAATAATAAGCGAAAAATGAGGATATCAGGAGCTGAAAGAATACTCGTCTTACAGTACCTAGAACAAATGGGTGTATGCAAAAACGTGCAATACCAACAGCAGTTGTGGAGCACTGCGACCAAAATTGAAAAAATTGAAGAAACGAATAGACCCATAACGATAATTTCGTTAATTCAATTTCAATAACGACACAAATAACAGATTTAATGCTTTCACGGTGATTCATTATAATAAATTAAAAATTTCAACTTCTTTAAGGTTTCAATCGTGTCCAAACCTAAGAATCTTTTATTTATATTTAATATTTAAATATTATATAATATTATATTTAAATTTAAATTTACGTTATATTTAATATTTTCAAGAAAACATAGAGAAGCAATCGAAATCTTAAAACACCCTAATAACATCAATAGGGACACTGGATAATGGGTATAATACGAATCCGATTTGGTTTCCGTCCTCTCGGGTTTTTTAAAAAGGCTTGATTGGGCAATCAAGTCCGACCAGTCCAAACCTTGGGTAGCCCTGGCCAATCACTGGCATCGTAGATAATATATATAAGAACAACATAACCTGAAACTTCACTATCAGGTCAGCCGTGAAGAAGTGAACTGCATTGTTCACGAAACGTTGGCAAGATTCTTAGTTTTGCACACGATTGAAACCCGAAAAAGCATTAAATTTGTAATTTATTACACAAATAATAGTTTAGAAAGAACCAATTAAACACTCCAACCAGCAGGAGATAAGTACAGGGATTTGGAAACCTGAATTGATAATGTCTTCCAATCAACGTCGTAGCTAATGAACGTGAACACCTAGCTATTCTCTCTATGCACAAAAATATCTACACCAAATTTACCGAAGAAAGCGATGAATACAAATACCACAATTTTCCAATAATAGAAACAGGCATGTTCGTTTTGAGTGAAATTAAACTCTCAGAAAGACTCTTAGTCACCAAAAGTAGAGACTGTGCTAACTGCAAATAAAATGTCATATGAAACAGTTAAGGTGACGAAAGAAAGCTTTTAATATAAACACAACAGAAACATCACTTCCAATAGTATCATTAATGACTCGATCTGCTCAATCAACGTAACTATCCTTTCCAAAAAGACCAACATTATTATTACCCAATACAAATCAACTAACTGCACACACTCGCTCTGTGAGTAGGATTGCAGAAGCCGGGGGTTTTAATATACGAGGTTTAAAAAGATGTTTCAATATAAGAATTTTACTTTTTGAAAAACTGGGCTTTTCAGTATTGACCTTGAAAATTATTAATAAATGCGAATTCGGATGTACTGAAGTAAAATATTTAAGGTTTAAAGTAAAAGTAAAAGGACTTAAAGTAGATGATCAAAAAATACAACCAGTCCTAGAATTCGCTAAACCTAAAAACATCAAACAATTACAGCGCATTATAGGGATGGAAAGTTGGTACAGAAAAGCCATTCCATACTTTCACAAGGTCTGTTACAAGAGCGCTCATATATGTGCCGCCAATACAAAATTTGCGCCACGCAATCCTAAGAGATACATCAGGTGTTACGTGAGTGCGGGGGGAGGGCTGTAGAAACGCCAGCCCCCGTATTTAATAAATCAAAGTTTAGACTGCATGACCTTGAATAACTCCAAATGCGCTGGTATGCGCCATGAAGCAAAAATTTTGCGCCACATTGATAACTAAGTTATCAGCGATTCGAATAAGGGGGGGGGGCTGACGCAATTTTTCTAAAATAATAACATTTTTTACATTCATGATAGCTATCCATCATAATTTTAATTGCGCTCAAACGCGACAGCAACGAAAAATTTTGGGCTAACTAATTAACAAAGATATCATTGGGGGGGGGGGCAATGTGACATAGATGTTAAATCTTCGATAGTGATATGAAATTAAAAATTACAAATATGGAGTTATTCGCCTTCAAATAAGCTAATATGTGCCACAAACGTTTTTTTGCAAACGTCAAAAATTGTCCATGATACGAACGTTTTAACAATTTACGAAGTTTAACACTTTACTAACGAAAAAAATTGTTTGATCATAAAACTTTCTGCATCCCGCCCGGACAAACGTTAAATGCGCTTAGGTGCGTCACAGCAATTCTTTGCATATCTACAAAATTGACCAAGATGTAGTGCAAGAAACATTTTGGAAAGTGATAACAATTCATTTTTTTTTATTTTAAAATTATATATGCAGGTCATAACACTTTGCAAAGTGATCACAAGCAAAAAAAAGTTATTATTCCGCAGTGAAGACGAGCTTTTCCCAGGCGATTTCAAATGCGTTCATATGCGCCGCTTTCAAATTTAACAAAAGCCATAATCATCCCCCTCATTACGACGTAGCATCGATAAACCCTACGCTGATATCACCAAATAACTTTGTATTATGACTGATGTACAATTATTAAAAGACCAACACCTAATTATCAGAAGGAAATCCAAATTAAAAAATGTAGTCATATTGTCTTCTTATGATGATGTCTTGCAAGCGAAACAAGAATGTTATCCGGATTCTAAAACGATTAAAATTACTGACACAATTGCGCAAATAGAACTGCAAAGTTTGTTGGATCATACCGCTCAACGATGAATCGACGGCCATCTTCTACTCGCTATTGTAGACCTATTGGTTTTTACTTTATGAAAGAAACTACAGAAGAAACTATGAAATGAAAAGAATGGATCGAGAAGCAAATTCAATATCTGCGTCCTTCTTTGTGCAATGTTAACGGAAAAAAGTAGCCGTAACTCATGATCTATCATTTACAATTATGGATGGAAAGGTTTGCTATGCAATGACATCAACTTCCAGACAAAAGTGATACATACGTGGTGCTTATCCGACCAACATGAATAAAGTCGATTGCGTTCGCAGCAAACCTATTGATATAAGTACGTTATATAGTTTGGTCTGTCAACACTTCACGCTTGGATACGATTCTTTGAGATTTTTTTGCACGTATCCTATAGGCTTCGAATCTAAAAATGCATCCTTTTGTCCACAAAATATGAATCCATGGTTCTACTGTAATAAAAAACGGAATAGATCTTCGATTAGCGTGTCAGCACATACCTACACATACATGCATAGAAAAGGAATGCATCAATATAAGCGAATGCCTTTTGGCTTATGAAATTTTTCGAACCCGTTATAAATTAGATAATGCAGATTTAACCATTATTCTCGATAAATACGAATTGGGATGTGCTAGAGTTAAATATTTAGGTTTGAATGTAAAAGAAACAGGTCTTCACGTAGATGAAAAAATACAACCAATCCTAGAGTTCCGTAAACCTAAAAATGTCAAAAAATTACAGCGCATTATAAGGATGGCAAGTTTGTAGAGAAAATTCATTCCATACTTTCCCGAAATAATTGAAATAATGAACAGGTTATTTAAATCAGATAAAACATGGGATTGGGGACTCGAACAGGATCAGATTTTCCAAAAAATTAAAGATCTCTTAACGTCAGCACCAATCTTAACTTGCCCTGATTTCACATAACCCTTTTACCTTGAAGCAGACGGAAGTAACACGTTTAGCTAGGCTTGCCGGATGCCCTGATTTACAGGATTTATCCTGCTTTTTTGATGCCGTCCTGCTAATCTTACTGAACCTTCATTTTTCCTTTTTTTTTGTTTTATTCAAGGTTCGTTAGAATTTAACGTTTTTTATGTGTATAAACATTGGAGAAAATTTTTTATTTAGTTTTATATTTGGAGAACATTTTTTCTCAACTTTCGCGCGCATAAGTGGCATAAATGAGTGCAGATTTTCATTGGTCATTGTGCAGCCAATAAGTGAGGCGCTTTATAAAGATGTCACTATAAGAAAGAAACGGAAAAAAATTTATATTACCAAGAATTTTGCATCTCTAGCTAGAAACTCGGGGAATACCAAGTCTCTTATTTTCTATAACTACATAACCTATAAATCAGTAGGCGCTTGTTTTTAATACTTTTAGGTAAGTCATAAGATTTATTCTTCGTTTATATTTTAAAGCCCTCAAATCACAGTTTTTGTGAATTCTGTTCATTTAATATAATCATTTCCAGTCATCGTCGCAAATTCCAATGTCAAAGTTTCATTAATTTTCGTTCATTGATTCCATCCTCAAAGTTTCAAAGTGCCAAAAACGATATGTCAATTCAAACCCAGTCGCGACAAAAAATTGTGATGTTTCATCCCTGGCAGAGATAAACACGAAGCAAAATGTAAAATTTGCGATAAGTATGTTTACGTCGCAAACATGGTATGTATACAGGCTGATCCTAAACTCATCATAAACCTTGTATATACACATTCCTCGTAGTGATTCTCCCGATTCAAATACGAAGCAAGGATATTGGTTTATAAAAAATAACATTGAAAAAGTTAATGATAACTGTTTAATATTTTTTTGTGAAAAACGAATAGGTTATAACAACTTACCTGAAAATTGCACTAGTCATTGGGAATGAACATGCGAGTAATAATACTCAATTTACATCATTCTTTCAAGTATTTTTTGTAGTTTTTCGTAATATCTTGCACCAAATTGTGCATAAAATATTTTCGTATCACGAAATTGTCTCGTGATTGTAATCGAAATATTTTGTTGTCACAGTAACATCTCTGATTCACAAAAACAATTTAATTGTCACAAAATGTATTAGCACAAGTCGCAAATATTGTACAAAAAGGAAAAGAGAAGAGCCATTTACACGAATAAAATCGCCTCTCTCCCACATTGCAAATGCTATTAATCAAAAAGCTACCGAAAATACGTGGCAGAATGATTTACATTGAACATAACCATTTATTAGAGTGGGCCAAAAAACTCTTTCTACTATTAGCGAATTTCTAATAGTGCCCGTGTAGAAAATTGACAAGGTAGACTTGCGTCCAGTTAGGGCTTTGTCAAGATAGTCTAATTTAGACGGGTTTTTCGGGTCCTATTCGGGTGCTGGCTAGCGCAGCATGATCGAAATTTTTTCGAAGTCTCAATCCAAAATATTTTTTTGCACATTGACAAAAATGGCCAGTGTGTATAAAATTACCAAAAAGGAAAAATGAATATCAAAGAATGTATTTTTGTCATCATCATCTTAGCAGCCACACATTAGCAATTACTTGTTTGAACCTTTTTTTCAAGATGAGAAATAAAGATTAATTACATAGTACGTAAACTGTGTCTTTAATCATTATTTCTGCAACCTATACTTAATTCTTAACGTCCACAAGCTAAAAAAGATTTTCACAAGACTGTCTAATTAGCGCCAGATTAGCTCTTCCAGACTAGCGTTTGACCTTACAAAAACGTTCAACTTCTACTTAGGGCCATGATGTTTCATCTAGAGAGCGCCACTTTAGCGGTCAAGTCGGTCTAGCGTGGTGCTAAGTAGTTCCCCGATAATTTTTTACACAGATGGGTAAAAATTGTATTTGGCCAACAGTAATAAACTAGGGTGTAACAAAAAAAACAAATTTTGAGATTGGCATTGAAGGGGGTGGGGGGTGCTCAAAAGTTTCTATTACCCTCCAGTGAGAAACCCCCCAAGGTTTTTTTGATCAACCAATATCTTCTTACAGTCGGAACTCGAAATAAGGGCCAAGTTCATAAAGATCACATATTTACCTGAAAATGGTTACTCGAGGGATTTTAAAGTCGCGGAATACGAATCTGGAGTCAGAATTTTTAAATTCAACATGGTGGACCTAATATGGCGGAAAAAAAATTACGCTGGATTTTGCTAAAAATAGTTATTGCTTTTTTTTTGGTAGCTGATTATGAATCTGGGGTCAAATTTCAAACATTCAAATTTTTTTTCAAGATTCAAAACCCAATATGGTGGCTAAGATTAAAAAATTTCAACGCATTTGGCTAAAAATTGTTACTTGGAGGCTTTCGAAGTGGCTGATTACGAATCTGGAGTGAAAGTTTTTAAATTTAAAATGACTGACCCAATATGGCAACAAAAATTTAAAAATTAAAATGTATTTGACTAAAACTGGTTACTTGGGGATTTTTGAGATGGTTGATTACGAATCCGATGTCTACATTTAGATCTTTGGTATTGCATTTGTAAGCATTTAAATCTATCATGGCATTAAAACGCCTGCATTTTGGCTACAGCAATCTTATTGTGTTTCGTAAAATTTAACACAATAATTTAAATTTATTTCATTACAAATGTAATACCGAAAATCTACATTTAGACCTCGGATTCATAATCCGCGAGCCCAAAAGACCACAAGTAATAGTTTTTTTCCCCAAATATGTCAAAATTTTTAATTTTTTGCTGCCATATTAGACACGACATTTTAGTTAAAAAATGTTGATTCCTGATTCGTAATAAGCGACTTCGAAAGCACGCGAGTAACCATTTTCAGCCAAATGCGTTATAATGTTTATACTTTCGCCGTCACATTGCGTTCGCCATTAAGAATGCTGAAACTTTGACTCCAGATTCGTAATCAGCGATCCCAAAAACACCAGTGTAAAAATGTTACGCCAAATACGTCGAATTTTTTATATTTTCGCCTCCATATTGTGTCAGCCATTTTTAATTTGTTAATTTAGACTTCAGATTCGTAATGAGCGACTCCAACGACCCTCGAAATATGTGGACTTTCTGAATTTGGACCATATTTCGAGGTCCGACATATTTTGCATATTTTGATGAAATTTTTTTATTCCAGACGACCTTGCTTTGCTTGAAAAATTGAAAACAGAGAAACATAAATCCAGCATTCAAGATGCTTCAACATCAAAAAATATCGATTTATTTTTTATCAAAAAATTTTGATCGCTCGATATCAACATCAGAGCAGCAGAAGCAGCAATAGTGCACCATACGGCTTAGATCAATTCTATGAGTTCGAAATTGATTCCTTAATGTTCAACATTTTTCAGCATTTCTCGATCTACACGGTTCGGACGGCTGAATTAAAGAAGTTTTGCGACTTTGTCGAAATCAATTATAGAGAGTTACAGTATCATTCAAAAACCCGATGGCTATATCTTCGTCCATCAGTTGAGCGAGTACTTCAAATGTACTCTGCACTGCAATCGTATTTCAAATCAAGTTCACAACCACCGAAATTTCTATTGCAATTCTTCACTCACGATTTCAGAGAAGCCTTCCTCTATTTCGTGCATTCTTTCATGGAAATTTTTCATGCAAAAATTGAAGTGGTGGAGAGAGTAGAGAACAGTGTTTTAGAAGTAGTGGGCGCAATCAATAAACTCCTCGAAGTTTTCAATGAAAAAATGAAATCGCGATTCTTTCCGCATTCCACTAAATTGATTTTAAGGAAACTAAGAGAACAAGGTAAAGATAAGCAGTGTGATGAATTTATTGAAAATGTTGTGGCAGTTCACGATGCTTGTAAAAAATACCTGAAACAGTGGACAGAATCATTTTCGGAAATGAAAGTCTTCAAGTGGCTTGATTTTGATGAAAATACTGAATTCAAGTACGAATGGATTGAGAAAACTATCGATTTTCTCAAGTTAAAAAAACTTTTTATTGACGAATCAAATATTTTCGATCAATTCGTAAATTTGAAAAGTTTTCTAAAACAAAAAAAACTCAAGAGTTTTTCCATTTGAACGCGAGTGCTAAAATTTCCGAATTTGAAAAAAATAAATAACAATGAATCTTCCCGTTCCGCGATTCTCAAAATTGCTCAATTATTTTCCTCTATCCCTGCTCACAACGTCACCGCCGAAAGAATTTTTTTACACATAAATATTCAATGGAGTGACGAAATAAATAAATTAGATCTCAGAAATATTCGCCACATTGTCACTGTACAATTAAATTTGAAGCATTTCACTTGTAAAGAGTTTTATAATCACTTACTTCTTCCTGAGAATTTGCCTCTGTTACGAGAAGCAGGAAGTAACGAAAAATATTCGAAGCAATCGGAATGAGTTACCAGATTAGTTCTTAGAATCGGAATGTGATATATGCTGTGAAATATAAATAACAGAAATTTATGGATAAAATCTTTTCAAACATAATATAGGCATATTTGATTAATTATAAGTGCCAAAATTTCTATGCAAATGGACAATTGTTTATACAAGTAATTTGCAGCAGCAAAAGTTTTTGTAATAGTACGAAATGTATACTATGTGATCATCTTTTTTTAGGGGTTTGGCCGCGAGTATCCTGCTAAACTCCTTTGGACATATGTTAACCCTAGGTTAGCCGTAGTCTGGGCAATAAGGAAGTTTATACCACATTTCTGGGGATATTCTTTGAAAGTTATATCTGATCACATTGCCCTAAAATTGCTCCATAATTAAAAATGTCAACAGGATGATTAGCAAGATGGCCTTTAGAATTCAGCGGTTGGGTGCAATACCGCTGTACTTGCGTTTTGATAAGTCACTTACTTTTCTTTTGTTTTGTACATAACTTCGTGAAAAATAAGTGAAGAACAAGTGACTTCTGAAAATGCAAGAACAACGTTATTACGCCCAACCAGTCAATTATTAGAATACGGTTACGAAATTGTTTATAAGAAACGTAGCTTAAATCGTGTCTCAGGCACATTATCAAGATCAAATGAAAGTAAGATAAAAGTTTCAAGTATTCTGACAAGTGTAGAAGAAGAAGAAAATCAAAAGTGGAGAATACGCGATAATCAATTATATTTATACAGATCAGATATTTTACCCATAGCTCAAGTTCTCTTCTTCCATACACTAATTTTCTTACCTTAGTTAAAATTTATCATGATAAAAAAGTTTGAATAAAGAGATACGCAGCTGTAAAGATACGTTTACTCATCCGGCACATTTATTTTCTTTGCTAAAGATATCAGGAGATCGTCTAAGTTACAATGCCCATGGAAGAAGAGAACGCATAGAAGTAGTTTCTAGTACAAAAAATTTGAGAAAGGGCATAGCAGGATAAGCATTTGAAAGTTGGCCCGCTCGAATCTGTCTGGGGGGTTTACTGTGAGTTTGTACTGATGTATGATTAAGTTTTCCGAAAGATCAGATCTGAAAAAAAAAATTTGAGGAGTTATAGGGCGAGAAACAAAATCGAAAAACATTTCTTTCTCCAGAAGGGCTGAATTAATTTTAATGGTGCGGAAATATGTTATGGGTTTCAATAGGGAGATATTTTAGATAAATGATGGCATTTTTTTCAAAAAGGGGTCAAAACACTTTTCAAAATAAAATAAAAAAATTTTATGGGAAGCTTTTGAAGTAGAACCACGATTTTTCGCCTAAAGATACTTTCAATTGTTCTGAATAATACATCGAAGCTTGAAATTAATTGAAGAGGTAGAACAGGGCGAGAAAAATAAAAAAATTTCAGCCTACCCCTTGAAGTGCACCACCCGCTATATAGTAGGGTATGTGTATGCGTACACTGTCAGTTACGACTTTTCATTGACCAAAACATTTCAAAAGCTGCCCTAGTGTCATATTAGAGCTGTCCTAGTATAATTATATTATTTTTGTGAGTATAAATAACCAAAAACTAACAAAATAATTATAAACAATTACGTTATTTTCTCATCAAATGAGGAAAGGTTTTGCTAGTAAGAAAGTATAGTTTAGATTCAAAAAGCTGAAGTTCGTATATTTATTTATAACTTATTCTCTTTTACTTGTAGTGTGTAAGAACGTGCTAACCTGGTCAGCGTTATCGTGGTGTATATGGAACGCGAATAATAGTTTTTCAACAAAAATACCTAAAACATAAACAATATATTTATTTCATTTTTTAAATTATTAAAGAGATGGAATCTGATTTAAAAAGCTGTAGTCCATCAGTGTATCAAAAGTGAAGCTTGCCGCTTGCTATATTCATTTTTTTTCTCACCTGAGGTTGTTCCTTCAATCTTCTATTGTTTGTTTTCGGCTTTTCAGTTAGTTCCTTATCAAAGAAGGAAAGGTTTTGGTCGTGACACAGCATAGTTTAGATTCAAAAAATTGGAGTTCGTATATTTATTTATAAATTATTCTCTTTTGCTTGTAGTATTTTCTCTCCACTGATTGAACGAATTACAGTGAAAAATTTAGAAGTCACTTCCTTGTCTAAAAAAACAATTGTAATTTAAGATGAGGCTATGCTTTTTAGGAGCAAGCGTTAAAGAACCATGTTTGTCAACGACATCTTGTGCAGGGATAGCCCGATTGCTCAATATGAAAAAAGAAGCTTGATCATGATGTTGAAAGTACAACTTACCTATATGAAAGCGAAAGAGTTGAAGTTCAGATTCAACAAACTGCTTCCACACACAAGTATTCTTGGGTTTGTTTTGAAACAACAGATCTAACTTTAGTACCAGAAGAAGATCGTACTCAGTCTCACATTAAAAGAAAAATCTACATACCTGCAGGAAATCGATGTTGTCGAAAGCATTAATTAAAACATAGATTTTATAACGAAGATGTTGGCCTCTTGAAGGTGTGTTCCAATTCATCAAGTATTAGCCCTTCCGATTTAAGTACACTAATGGAGAGTCTTTCTATCAAGTGTGATTTTACACTTTCTGAAAAAGTTGGACATTTCAGTATATCTGAAAAGCAGCTTCTAGTTTTTAATGGTTTGACTTAAAAACAAATCATACAACTAAGAGATATGATGACTTATATGCGAGAAAGTCAAACGCGCACCATAACTCAAGCACTTGTTGTGTTTCCGTTCAAACTTCGCACAGTCAATTCCAATAAAATCTTAGCCTCCATTTCACAACTCGAGTATGAACAGCTTATCTCCGAGTTTACGACATCAGTAATTAAGTCTTTTGAGAAAGACGTATTGACGTTTCGTTTCGGATTAAACGCCTATGTTAAAAGTGATATTATTGATTATCACACAGCGAAAGTTCCTAAGAACTTGTTCTGTATACGTCAAAATATATTTTTGACATATGTTGGTACATACGCTCGTCACCAGAAAAGCACGAACAATGAATTTCAATAAAATCATTTTCAGGCCAAAAAAAGTTCCTCTCTGTAAGCCATTTACAAGTTGTACCACTTGCAATGACGGGTATGTGGTGGACATGTTGGGACCATATCATGCAGATAGGCAAATCACATTACAGTATGTAAAAGATCAAACAAACCCGTAAAAACTACTGGTTCCACCTCTTCATATTTCCCGAAAACTATACAAATGCTTCATAAAATATAAACCTAATAGTGTTGGAATTTCTGACGTACTATAGTGTGTATGTGATTGTGCTAATGGGAACAGAACTATTGAACTATGTTTACGTATCGCTGCAATCATCTATTATTTGTCCCACCCAAGATATTTGGCTAAAATTGCAGTTGTTTCCAGTGGGAGCCTGCGCTGGTTACATGTGTTTTCTTAAATTACATGTATATGACATATATAAAACTCAGGGGCAGAAGCGGAGGAAGAATGGAGATGTATATCGCCTCCCTTTATTTTATAGGCGATGCCTAGAGTGGAGGTTCTAATTCAGTACTTCCCGGAGAACATAATTCCTCTACTGTGTGGCTGTGACACAAACTCCCACCATACAGTATGGGGGGCACAAACATCAACGGCAGAGAAGAGATTTAATTGGATACCCAGCAGGTACTGAACTAGAGATCCTCAATTAAGGTGACGCGCCCACTTTCCACATTAAAAACAGAAGTGAGGTTCTCGATTTGACTCCATGCTTGGAAGAACTGAGAAGCAAGATAGTGGACTGGAAAATATCACACGGGGAGTCTCTCTCCGACCACAGAGATAAGAAACCCTAACACTTTGGGACTCATATAAAGAGGAGCTCACAGGGAGCCTTGTGGAATCCCCAGACGCTACGGTACCATAGATGAGATAGAGCACACCGCGAGTTTTCTGCAGAGGGTTCTGATTACATCATATGAGAACAATTGTTCTTCAAGTACAATTCTGTCTATAAAAGGACCCGAATGGTGGAACGCCCACATGGAAAAATTCCGTGAAAATTCTCGAGCGTTGAACAACAGAGCAAATAGAATTAAATTACCTTCAGTCTGGGACATCTACAAGGCGGCTCAGAATGAATACAATAAAAACATAAAAATCTACAAACATGAAGATTGGAGGGGCTTCTGTGAGGAATCTAAGAACATTCCAGATACAGCGAGGCTCCTCAAGAACCTGGTAAAAAAATCCGGAGGCTAGCCTCGGGCTCATGAGGCTCGATGATGGCGAGTTTGACGAAGACGAGCAAGAAACGCAGAATAACCTGATGGAAGTCCACTTGCTAGGTCTTCAGTGAACTCAAACCGACCGAGAGGAGGAACGCTGGGGCCAGGAGAGGGAGAAGGCCGGCTGGAATATCGACGCTAAGGTCGTTGATATCAACAAGGGGGAATGGGTCACTGGGTCCTTCTGGCCCGTTATGTCACCGAAGGCGGATGGCGTCTATATCATGCTTTTACAAAAGGGCATAGATTTCGTCGACCCTCACTGACGAAACTAATTCGGCAAGCATGGCTTTAAAGACGTGCCATCGACATGGAAGGATGACAAGTGGCCTTTATTTCTAAACCTGGGAAGGAGGGCAATACTGCTGCTAAAGATTTCCAGGCGATCAGCACACCTTTCAGGCGCGCTGCTCTGTACAAACTGCGCTCCATGCTGCCATGGTAAGATTTGTTTAAATTGGGTATACTATAAGATAGGAAGCATGCTACTGCATAAGCGACTCAAATCTAGATGGGGCGAAGGCCTATTGAGGGAAGTAGCGGCCTTGGGATGTCCGCAGGCGGGTGTTCTGCCACCCCTCCTGTGCTTCGCTGCGCTGAGATATTAATAGAAGAAAACGCTGCTGTTCTCGGATAGCTAAGCGACACTAACTGCAGTTGGAAAACCAGACACAACATCCGAGCTGGCTTGGGAATCCAAAAAGCAATTAAACCAAATTGATACATAGAACAACGTGACCCTCATCTGGGTTCCTGGTGACACATGGAACAAGGAAAACGAAAAATCGGACAAGCTGGTGAAAAGCGGTGCAGCAGGTGAATACACAGGACTGGAACCGGTACAGAGAACTGGGGTCTTGCTGCATCGGGATCGCTATCAAAAGCTAGATCCGAATGAAGTACTGGGAACACTCGGGACAAACATCAGGGTTTCCAACAGTCTAAATCCATGCTGGACTATACGTACAAGATGGACAGAGACAGGGAAATCCTGGGATTACCCAAGAAAGACCTAAGGACTGTGGATTAGATACCAGTGCCCGGCACTTGCTATGCTCAAGTAAAACATTCTTGAGACACACTTCATGCAACCTCAGGAAATTATTACGCGATCAGTGGTTAACATCCTGGGCTTCATCAAGAGGCCTGGAATCAACAACTGCCCGCCTATGAACTAAACTGAACTAATCTTCCTGAAAAGGATGTTAGCTGGCTCTTGCAATTCTGCGTTTTTATGTAAGTTTCGACAAGTTTTGTTTAATAATAAAAGAAAAAAGCTTTAAAATTGGATTTTTTAAATTCTATTATCATTTTAAAATGTAAATGTGTATAATTTTTTCAGTTTATAAGATTTAGGGCTTATTCCTAAATAAATAAAAAACGGCCTAGCGCAACCTTTGAAAAATTTAATTTTAAGTAAAAGAAAATTAATGGCAGGATAGTGTTTCCATGAGGTAGAAATTTAGTGGGTATCGTTTCCAGAATTGAAAAAATTCATGTTTTTATTGAGCACCATATATAGTGTAGGACGGAAAGGCATTTATGAGGAGAAGACTGTCCTCGGCGTTTATCGGATGTTGCTGCCTCTTCTCCTGGTTCAACTGGATCAGGAACACTTGAACCAAAACTAATCTGGTTTTCTCTAACGTGAATAAATCTTTCTGTTCCGTTTTTCTTTTTACTGTAAAATTTTGGTTGTTAGCACAAAATTATTTTGTTGGCAAAAAAAAAAATTTAGTTCTTAACACAACATTAGTTTGGTAAGTCATATTTTCTTGTCCTGAACAAATTTTTGTTGAGCTAACACAACTATTTAGTTAGACCAATGAAATGTGTGACTGCGCATGCGCACTCGTTCAGGGGGAACGCGTGCATGCGTGTGCAAGTTCATTTCCATTATGGCGGATACTACCGGTGAAGTCGCGTGTTTCGTTATTTCGATACACGTTTGAAGTAATTAAAATGATACTTTTGTGATGAAAATAAACATGGATAATGCGACGCATCTAATTCTGGAGGAAGGAGTGGGATCTGCAGAGCCTGATCAACACCTTCAAAAGTAAGAAACTAAATCTTAACGGAAAATATATACGTAAACATACGTTCTAAAACCTTCATACTTCTGAATAGTTCGTAAATACAATAGATTAATTTTCCATTTATCGCAGAGTGTACACAAATTTATATTTTGTTTCTTAGAGGATGGTATTAATAAAGATGCATTCGAGGCTCTCATGCCTGGGAGTATTTTTCTTGAAAAACTCTTGACAAGCGAAGTGCTTGGAATTCAAATAAAATTTTAACAAAAGCTACTCAATTACATTGTATCAAAGGAAAAAGGTATCTCCAATTCTAATTTGAATCATGATAATGGTTCTATTCAGAAAATACCCAATGAAGCACCAATAGAACTGATTGAAGATGGCGATGATAACGATTCCGTGTGGGCGGTAGGTTTTTATTTCTTCATCGTTTTTGGTTGCATTTTTTAAAAATTCACATTATCAAGATAAGCAGCTGAGGAAAAACTAAACTTTCAAACAAAACATGAAATAATTTCTGAACAAATAAGCACAGATTTAATATATTCTACAAAATTAAAAAAAATAATTTTAAATGACCTAATTTAACAATCGTAATTTAAAAATTGTTACAATTTTTTATTCCATGACAATTAAAAAAGTTGTAGGATTTTTCTTAATAATATTTTTCAATTCACCAAATTGAAGCGTAATTTTTATTAGTTGTTAAATATTTTTTCTTTAAATATACATTTCATATATTTAATTATTGTAAAGATTTATCAAAATTCAAACAAACTTCTTTCTCTTACTTTTTCTTACATGAAGAAACCTAAGCTTTTCTTTGAGACTGTAATAAATTCAAAGAATTGTATTTTTTATTCAAAAATTAAAACAATTTTTTTTTTAATATTGTTTTATCCCTTAGTGTTTAATTTGAAAAATTTCATAAGTAACTCTTTCGGGTTTTCTTTGTACATTTAAAATTTTGAAATAGATACGGTTTTTAGTGCTTAACAATAATTTAAATTAATAGCGTTTCTAATTAAGGGCATGTGACACGCATAAATACCTACCTTACCGGCCTCACTTTTTCAATTTTCTGAAATTTTTTCTGAATCTTGAAAAATGTTATATACGTTTTTGAAGCAATCATTTATGCATTTATTATATTTCAAAACAATGCACACATGCTATCTCATGTAAATTTTAAATTTCCATCCCTCAGGGATTTTAGGCTTTGGCCGCCGCGGGTGCTACCTGTCATATCCGGTAAATATCAAGGTCATGTCCATACTCAATTCCATGTATAAAAAAGCTGATTTTCTAGGGAATTTTTCGCGTCTAGTATAAAAGCCTGACGGGATGAGGGTAAATTAACGTCATATTCGTATCTAGCACGAAAAAGCTGATTTTCTAGGAATTTTCCGCGTCTAGCGAAAACCCCGATGTGATGGCGGGAAATTAGTCTCAGATGCGTGTTCAGCATCCCAAAATACATAAAAATATCATGCCGGATCTTTTTCCAGATGATTTCAATAACAAGGGTTATTTCATACCCGATAAAGCTGATTTTATAGGGAATTTTCCGCGTCTAGGGGAAAATCCTGACGCGCTCGTGGAAAACTGATGTCAGATTCGTGCTCAGCGCCCTAAAATAATAAAACATCATGCCTGGTCTTTTTCCAGACGATATCGATAACAAGGGTTATTTCATACTCGACAGAGCTGATTTTCTAGGAAACTTTAGGCGTCTAGGGGAAAACCTCGATGTGATGACAGGAAACTAGTCTTAGATTCGTATTCTGCGCACCATAATACATAAAATATCATGCCTGATCTTTTTCCCAGCGATTTCAGTAACAAGGGTTATTTCATACCCGACAAAGCTGATTTTATAGGGAATTTTCTGCGTCGAGGGGAAAATCCTGACGCGCTCGTGGAAAACTGATGTCAGATTCGTGTTCAGCGCCCAAAAATACGTGAAAATAGCCTGCCTGATCTGTTTCCAGATGATTTCAATACCAAGGGTAATATATACCCAGAAAAGTTGATTTACTAGGGAATTTCCCTCATCTAGGGAAAAATCCTGACGTGCTGGGGAAAAACTGATGCCAGATTCGTGTTCAGCGCCCAGAAATACGTATAGATACCATACTCTGATCTCTCACACAACCCACTTTTTTTGTGGGCCTGTGTAATATTCTCTTAGAAGAATGCTAGAAAATTGAATTTTTTTGACAATTTTTCCACTCTTTGTCCAATTTTCAATTAGTGTGAGGTAATTAATTAATTAAAGTTAACAAAATCAATTGTTTAAATAATTCATTATTATTTAAAATAATATTCAACCTGTATAATGCCAGAAAGTTGCGGTTTCTTCTAAAATTTTCAACTATTTGTCTACTTTTCTCTTGGGGGGTGCTTATAATTAAATTAATTCTACCATCAATAGTCTAGGAGTTACGCCCTTTCAAAGAACCCCGATTTTTTTCGATTTTTTGCCAAAAATCACATGTTTTTTTTTGTTTCTCTGTAGCTCGGACCCTGAAGGCCAGATCTAAAAATGGTCAACAGATCAATTAAAGTAGATGTAAATACCTGTAATTTACAAACAAACAAAAACATTGTCCTAATTACAATAGATCGCGAGTTAGCACCTGCCGAAGGTGACCCATTTCGACCTGAATTTACAGGTAGATGCTCAGAGTTCAGTTTTTTGTAAATAGCTTGTTTCGGGGTTGTCACAAAAGAAAGTTCCTAGAGAATGAGTACAAGGGGACTAAATTCTGCGTAAGATAAAAAAAAGGTTCCTACCACTAATAGGTCACGAGTATAAAAAAATATAAATAAAAAAAATGATAATGAGAATATATAAAATATAAATATACCTGTTTCTTGTTTTTTTTTAACCATAAACCCGAAAGTCGTGTTTTTTGGAAATCACTCGTTTCATAGATGTCGCACGAGAAAGTTCGGAGAAGATAAATGAAAGAGGACTGAATTCTGCGTAAGTTAACAAAAAATGTTCGGTGACTAAATCACACCGCGGAACATCAAAACTACGACCATTTTCTTAACATATAAGTTTTTAAGTCAAGGAATAGTGATAAATTAATTACTTAATTATCAAATTAATAATAATCAACCGCTTTTAATTAATAAATAAATAATTGTATGAATAAATAAATTTCCATCACCCATCAAATGTGCAGCTTTCGGCATTTTTTACTGAAATTTCTATTAGGGACCTTTATTATAGATTAAAAATAAATATTTAATAATTTTTGATCAATAAATAAGTAATTGTTTAAATAAATTTCCATCACCCAACAAGTATAAAATCGACGAAAACGGCGAGTTTTTTTGCATATTTTTGCAAAAAAAAAATGTCTTCATAACCCAATTAGATCGTAGTTTGTCTCTAAAACTCTAAATTAACCGGAAAAATAACAAAAATGGTGATTTTTCCTTAATTTTTCAGATGGAAAAAAATGTACGTCCAGTGGACTAAATCACCATATCTATATGATTGTTGTTTACTGTAGATTTCCTTTGCCTTTCACGTTTCGGGGTGTTTAAATTGTGTTAGTTCCCTTGCATGGCATTGGTAGGATTTTTTCTAAATAAGTTCTATTTACTTTTAGCGTTACCCAGGAACAACGACGTGAACGTAGTTAATTCTCTTCCTGTGGGGTGCTTTATTACCGTGAGTCCCCTTGCCTCTCACGCTTATAGGGTTCTTCTATTTTGTATTTTTCTTTATTTTGCTCGTATCGAACCATCATGTTGACATCCCAACGTCCCTGATATCGCCTCTCCATCTCTTTTATATACTGGTGGAAACGTTCGCCTTGCCCTCCACTAAAGTCTCCCAGGTTGCCTGGAAACTTAGTTATATGCGAATGAAGAAAATGTAGCTTCAAACTCATAAGGCAGCCTAGTTGACCAAAGTTTGTTACCATTTCTGAAACCACATTTTGATAGTCTGGACTTTTCTTAATACCTAAAAATTTTTTACAACATTTTAAAAACTTAACGAGACATCTTTTTCAGTTTCAGACATTTTCGTGATGAACTCTGGATTCTGCAACATTTTTCTTATCTGCGGTCCGTCGAAGATCCCCTCTTTCAATTTTGCTTCGGAAAGTTGTGGAAATTGATCTTCCAAATACGCAAAGCAATTGCTATCTTTGTCAAGCGCTTTGACAAACTGTTTCGTAAGACCCAGCTTTATATGAACGGGTGAAATCAAAAATTCTTTTGGATCAACTAGAGAATCTTCAATTATATTATTTTGTCCTTGTTCAAACGATCTTCTTTTTGGCCATTTTTTGGGGGTAATGACAAACGCGATCTCGACTGTCCCATAAGAACAGGTAAAAAGGTGTTTTTGTATACCCTGATTGCTGTCCTAAAACGATTCCAATAATTTTAAGATCTCCGCAAATTTTCCACTTACGAGTTGAGTAATTGATTTTTCCAAGAACAAATTTTAGGTGACTGTAATGCTCTTTTAGTTTCGTAGAATGTGAGATTGAAATTGGAGCGTAAACATTAGTATTATGCAATAAGACTGCTTTCAGACTGCGCTTAGAAGAGTCAGTGAATAGCCGCCAATTTTCCGGTTCATACATTCCAGGTTTCATGTTTTCCATTAAACCGTCAATGTTTTCACAATAGACTAACGTGCCATTACCATTTTCTCCAGAAATAAAAAAACTGTCTAAACTCTCCTTCCCTATTTCTGTAGAAACTTGATTTAACCCCTTTAGCTAATAAGTTATTTTTTTCAAAACGAAAGCAAGATCCTCTGAAGCATCTTTAGAAAGACCGAGATCTCGCGATGAATCATTCAATTCTTGAAACGTAAATAGCTCGGGAACTTTATTCTTTTTATTGTGTGGTATGTACTCTTCTGTATCAAGATCGCTCCTTTCATCACCATCCTCGTCATTACCATCATCTGAAATGTCACTTTCATCACTACCATTATCGGCGTCTTCAACAGTACCTTCATTTTCTTCAGCTTCAGTCGTCTGTCTGTCAAGTGACAGATTTTTTAAGCTTATTGTAACATCGTTATTTTCAACAGATTTAGTGACGCTAGGTACATCAGGATATTCGAAAGCACTTTTTTTTTCTATTGATTCCTGTTCTCTTTATCGACATAAAGTTCGAGTGCGATCTGACATGTTCTGTTCACACTCATTTGTTTTGACTTGAAGTTCGAGCGCGATCTGTCATTTGTTTTATTCACAGTCATTTGTTTTGTTCGATTTTACGTATATTTTTGCGTTTTTCGGAAAAAGAAGAGTCAACTGGGTGATTTGGACCCCGGATTCGGATTCAGCGACCCTAAAAACATATAGATATGCCGGTGTAGTCCGCCGGGTAGACCACTCTTGTTGTGTTCCGGTGTTATCGGCATAAAGTAATTTTTTATGCGTAAAAAACTATTGATGCTGAAACAAACCGCAAAAAAATAATAATCAGCGGCAAAAACACGCAAAGCGTAATTTCTCACTCACAGGGCTTCTTGGGACCTTATAAAAAAACACATTCATGAAGATAACATTCAAAGAGTTTTTTTCCATTCGCATTCTTTCGCTGATTTTAAAGAGAAACGTTGGGCGTCAACTCGATAGACCTAGTGTTGAGGATTCTGAATAAAATTTACAAAAAAATCTTGTTTTATTATGCAAAATACATGTTGAACTACATGGGGCTCGCAAAACATTAAACAGTATTTTATGCAATATCTGTGATTAAAAAGTACGATTTTGTCTAGCCTGTAGAGCAAATCGCAAGTACACGCTAAGAAATGTGTTCTTTTCAGACTGTGAGGTGAGCTCCAAGCGCGATAGTCTACTCAAAGTTGTTAACCCTCAATATAATTTTTCTGAAGCATGCACTTTTAAAATATAAAATTATTATATGATAAGTGTGCCGCGTTCCGTCATCCTGAAGTTCGACGCGTGCGAGGCCAGACGTTTACGCGAATGCGTATACTAGTCCACTGAAGATGCTCAGGTCCGTGCCGCTTAGTGGAAGGTCTGACAGAGTTCCCCCCTGAATGACAAATACCTGTTTTTGACAATAGCACAACTAGGTGAAAAGTTAGATCAAATGATTGGTTACTTTCTAGATAGAACTTATACATACGTACATGCCTACTAAAACTTTTAAAGGTGGCGAAGCAGTTAATAAAAAATGTCTTCACATTTTGTTGAAAAGTTGTGTAGTCTAATCCGATTGAGGTATTTGACATTTTCTCCTTCATTCTGATAGATCCTTTTGTTCGCACTCTTTGTGCAGTGCTTCTGAAGGTTTTAAGAGTCGCTGATTATGAATATGCATTTAGGTTTTTGAATTCAAAATGGTGGACTATTTTTTTTTTTAATTTGATCGTAACCACTTGAAACTTGTTATTCGAGGGTTTTAAGGGTCGCTGATTACGAATATTTAGTTACATTTCAAAAATCCAAAATAACGGATCCAATAGCGGACGGATGTTAAAATCCTTGCTATTTTTATTTTCTTCCTCCACCCCTAGACGAAGACACACCCCCCGCTCTAAGGGCGCACGCGATTTATTTCGTATACGTCTCATTTGGAAGGGCTCGTTTCAGCCTCTAATTTCTGATAGTAACGAAGTTTGTAGCACGTCATGGTTCAGCCCAGATTCGTGTTAAGCACGAAAAAATCCATCGGGAAGCACTAGGTGCCATCTTATTCTCATAAAAACAATAAAAATTTGCAGGGAAGCGTAATGGTTTATTCCAAAACGATGAAACGATTATTTCAGATGATTTTGGTTAAATACAGTTCGACAAATATGTAGAGGTTTTTGCCTAAAAATACTTTTAATTATTTGGAAAAATATGTGAAAGTGGGAGATGAACCGCGGAGGCTGCCCATGGTTAAAAAAAATTGCAAATGTCGAGCGTGCCACGTTAAATGCACGTCCGCTGACGTGTAATGAGGAGTCTGAAAACTTACTCTGGCGTTAGACTTGAAACACTTTGGAGATGCTTGAAAATTGAACAAAAATTTTCGCAAAAATAATAGTACCTACTATTCATCCAATGTTTTCATCTGATTTTCTTTCATATTTCATTCATTTTGTCTCTTTAACTTGTTCCTACGATATTCTCTTGTTTTTTCCAGCTCCTGAGACAGTTCCTCACTGAACAAGTTTTTTATATTAAAGTTCTTTCAGATTCTTCATCTTTCTTTTTATACCCTGATTTTCTGTTTGTGCGTATATCGCCTTAACCAGCCTTGAAAGAGCCAGGTAGTTCTTGAGCCTCAAATCACCGGCCAGTGAGCGTTTGCCACGACATGAAGTGGCGTGAGGAGTTGCAATGGCGACTTTCGTTTTTTCTGCTCGCTCCTTCGGTTACATGTTTTGGGCACATTTTTTCCGATCTTAACATGCTGCGGACTTTTCTCACTTTCGCTCGTTCTCGCAGCTGAGAAAGGAATTCCTTATCATACGGAGTAAGGTTTCGGTACAAGAATATTAGTAGAGATTAGAGAAGCTTTAGTCACTCGTTTTATCATTTGAAGTTCTTCCTCCGATCTTCTCTTGTTTTTTCCTTGTTTAGATTTGAAAAACTCAAGTCATTTGTTTTTTCATCTGATTTTGTTTCCCCGACTTCGAACTTCTTTTGTTCTTTCTTTGGTTTTTTGACTGATTCCTCACAGCATAGGGAACAGTTCTCGTAAAGAAATAGTTGGTTTGGAATCCAAACCCTACACTGTGAGATATCAGTCAAAAAACCGAAGAAAGAACAAAAGAAGATCGGGGTCGGGGAAAAAATCAGATGAGAAAACAAATGACTCAAGTTTCTGAAATCTAAACAAGGAAAAAACAAGAGAAGATCTGAAGAAGAACTTTAAATGTCAGAACGAATGTCTGAAGCTTCACTAATCTCATATAATGCTTGTACAAAAGAAAGAAGGTTGTGAGAACCAACCTGAAAGCCGACAAAAACGAAGAAAGATCGAAATAACATCTTCAGATGAAAAAACAAATAAATACCCTATTGAGTACGGCCATGACCTTGATATTTCCCGGATATGGCAGGCAGCGCCCGCGGCGGCCAAAGCCTAAAATCCCTGAGGGATAGAAATTTGAAATTTACATTAGATAGCATGTGTGCATTGTTATGAAATATGATAAATGCATTAATGATTGCTTCAAAAACGTATATAACATTTTTCAAAACGGAGCAAAATAATAGAGGAAACTTTCCTGCAAAAAGATTTCGTGAAAAATTTGTCTTTTCATTCCAGCCAAACCCGTTCTAGTTTCGTTGTTGGTTATGAACATAACCTTAAAAATTACCGGTCGAATGTCAACAAGCGGATTGATGATGAATATTTTAATTAAAACAGGATTTCAAGCTATAAGTCATTCAATCGATTTTCACCCTGAAACACTGAATAAGGGAAAAAGTTTAGTAGTCATTCATGTGGTGAGGGTGCAGGAGTTGAAAGTGAATGGAATAAGTAAAATACAGTGCAGTTCCGCTTCTGCCATCATCAAAAACGTGGTTACCGTCAGGTCTCAATTTCCAATCAATTATTATTAAACAATTGGCAGTTTTTACTTTTTTTATCTTGTATGCATGGCTATGGTATAGTGCATGTGTATACCAAATTTCAAACAGTTTCAATCATATTTGTCCGAGTAAGGACGATTTACGTTTTAAAAAATAATTGAATTTAGGAAAAATTTTTTCTCACTTTTTCAATTTTATTATTAAAAATATACATCGGAAAGAAAAACTTTATGAAGAAAAAAGTTCCATTCTAATATTCTTTACAGGTACATTTTCTTTAATTAATTTTTTCAACTTTAAAATTGGTATATTACAAGACGATTGGACTATACTTTTTCACGTTTTCGAGCACTCGCCCGGTTCTTGCATCCCGGCCTTCAATTACTTACAAACTTGAAAGTAGTATTTTGTAGATTTTACTTATTGAATACCTTACTTTGTTTTTTTTAATCACTTTGTTTTTCTTTTTGTTGTTCTTTCTCTCTCAAGGGCCCTTTTTGTCCATTTTCATTCGACAAGCTCATATTTCTTTTATTTGGATACCTTTATCATTTATCTTCTTTTTGTTTCATAATATCTGATTTGCTGACTGTAAAATTTTTTGTTTGTATATACCCGATAGTAAGGTAATTCAGTACTGCATATTAATATAACATAACTAACGAAAACTGTTATTTTCGGGGATGTAATACTTATGAGAAGTTATATTCAATTCACTATAAAAGTAGTAAAATTATTCGTATACGTCATATGTTGAGATATGTCTGTACTTACTTTCCAAAAGGAGGATGTAGCCGTTCAGTGAAACGTCGTTTTTTCTTTTGTCGCCATTGAATCGAACTTCATTTGTTTGCTTATAATTAAAATCTTTTTTGTTCTTGAACTGGATGTAATTCTCAAATGAAGAGACAGACACGAATTTCTCCAAACCGGTCATAAAGAGTAAATGCGCATCTGTTATATCTTCATTACACAACTTCTTATTGATTTTGAAATCACGCGTTGTTACTAAATTGAATAAAACACTACAAATCAGTGCAGATTTTGGGCGGTCTGGCTGAAGACACCACGTGTTGCTTATGTTTTAGAAGTTTTCATTATTCGTAATGCACATGCGCGTCCATCAGTGGGACTCGGATGCTGTTTCGAAGTCGAAAATCGAAGAAATCTCTCTTTCTATCTCCACACTTCAGAAAAAGAGGTTCGTTCGATTGTACATTGACATGTTTTTAAAATGTGTCTTCGAATTTCATTTATAACATAACCTAAAATCATATAATTTACGAAATCGAACATGACATTTTCGAAATATGTATATCCACTTACATTTTCATGTGACAAAACATAGTTTTATTATTATTTCCATCAATAACAGATTCATTTGTATAATTCCTTCTTTCCTAACATTTCTCATACAGTATACCAAGTGTATAAACTTTGAAAGTTTAACACCTTTCAAATTTCAGTTCAAAATTTTAATTTCTCATATAGCTTAATTTTTTTTCTTGTAAATAAGCATATATTCACGCTTATCTGTTAATAAATTCATAACACTGATGTCTTTCAGAAAACATTGTGAGGCTTTTAATTACTGATCACCCAAATTAAAAATCAACAAAGTATTTTAACTTTCGGTATGTGACAGTAATTGATCATTGAAAAATGAAACCTCAAATTTTCCTACAAAGATTGTACAGTTGATTTCAGCGAATAATTTTCCAATATACATTTTGGAAATGCACGTGATTTGTTAATTGAGACATCTGGCTTTCCATGTGTACATGTACAAGTTATGGAGTGTAAACACTCAAACTTTCAGGTAAATACATCTTCAGCAATTAGATAGTTATAAATATATTTTATTTCATTTATTTCAGTCATCAAAAATGTAAATCGTTTTTTAGATTAACAATGATAGGCTTGTGAAGCGCAGGAGATATAAGGAGTATTTGCAGCCCAACGCAGAAGATCCAATTCCTCAATCCTCATGGTATAGATACAAGAATTTTTTTGGACAACAGGTAAGTTTTTCAAGAAAATCAGTATTATGCTAATCATTTCATCATTTTTGAAAAACATAGTTTTTACATGTTTTTATCATCTTTACAAGGTAATCAAATCATATCCTCAACTGCATGCTTTTCACATGGGTAATGAGGAGACTATCGAAACTTCTGAAAAATATCAGGAAGCTGAGAATGAAGAGGATAATACGAAAGAAGGGTATGATGTGTGTTACGAAGCTGGAACCAACTGAAACTGCAGAGGATTGTTTAAGAAAAGAGTGTGCGGTAAAAACAGTCTCTTAATATTGTCGACATATGTCGAAAGTGAAAAAAAATTGTCGTAATTTTTAAAGGTTCCGGTGTTTAGTTGGAAAACCTGCGTTTCGATTAGTACTATTCATTATGTGGATAAATATTACTTGATGAATATGATTGTAGACTTTTTATGATTTTATTTATTTCACACACGTGTTAGTGAAACCTGGTCAACTCAGGAAAATGTTGAAGACGTACATAATTTTATCAAGTCTATAGCAAATGATGGGGATGGAATTGAAAACATCACAGTGCAGTATGCTCAGGTACTTAACAAAATCCCGAATTTTCAATTCTTTACTTCAGTTTAAACATTTCTCTGAAGTATCCAGGTGAATATTTTTTCCTACTTGCAAGAAAGTTACTCAGACTTTTTTATAAATTTGAAAAAAAACATTTACGGAAATGAAAAAATTTTAAGAAGGCTTACAGAGCTCTTTCAGTACTAGCTTGCTCACTCTGGTCTGAATTACGGCCATAAAGCGTTCTCAGATAATTTCAATTTTCGCAATACAATTTGAAGAAAATATTTTTGAATACAACTGTCAGAGTAGAATTTTCATCAGAATTTAAATACTGAAGTAGGCAAATTCATTATGAATATTAATCTTTGAAATAATTCCATCAGTCATATCTGAAGAAATTTGATTCAATTTCATTAGATCTATTGAGAACGAAAATTAGCATAGAAACTCTAAGAAGTAACAAATGTATTATAAAAGCATGAATACAGTTATTCTCCACATAAGTCATAACATTATTAATCCAAGTCGTTTACTTATCATGGTTTTAACGAGAAAAAAACGTAAAAAGATTTTTTTGGTTGAATGAGATGAAAAATTATAGACTCTGATGATAGATATTTGTATTAGAAATACATAGATTCAGAGAAAAAGGCAAAAAATAAGATTATATTTTGACCATCATGCAGTTTATCCACTTAGGTTTTACATATTTTTTTTGGAAAGCCCTTGTTCAATACGTGGAAATTTCAAATACGTGTGAAGGCGAGATGAAAATTCACCAATTAATTGAATCATTCTGGTATATTATATTCGCATTTGACTGTCGTATATTATCTTATGAGGAATGGTGGATTTGATTATTATTATTTGCTCAACGTGCATTCAATAAAATGAAGTTGAAACATTTCTACTGTATGAAGCATAAACTAAGATATCTGGAGAACTTCAGATTACTTCAAATGTCGCGGACTAGTCGCTCTGTTAAGAGGATCTTAAGACACCCTCTCGTCTACATTCAACTAGTAATTTACTTAAAAGTTGACATCTGTTTGAGACAACAGTATTTTTCAACTGAACATAGATTTTATAGTCTAAGATATAAATAGTTGATTGCAACTTATGTGATTGTTCGGAATTCGTACCTGACGCTGCCGTTCCGTGCTGGGCGGTGTCCAGTTTTCTCTTTTCCGTTCCGTTCCAACTTTCGTGCCGGTCATTTGCGACCTATTTCTGAGACCAGGTTTGACGCGTTACATTATTGAAAGTGATATTGATTATCGGTTCGAATTCCATCTCATGAATTCTATAGTTTTAATACTTATTCTACCGTAAAGTGTTCTGAACTTGAATATGTGTTTCTTGAACAGTGTCTAATGTCTTTGTCTTTCCGGATTGTCGTGAAGTAAAGTGACAAGTGATCCATGAACTAGCCTGAAGTTTAAAAAATGTATTGTGTAAGACTGATAATTATACTTTATTTATGAACGCACAATTGATAGTATTTCCACCTGATGGGAATACAACATACATTTTTGTCATAGCTATCTTGTAAGCATTTCAAGATCTCATGGTTGCCTTTATGCTACAGTTGATGAGGAGTTACATGTAACATTTTGATCCAACTTCGGCTCAGGAACAATTCTCAGTTACAAATGTTATTACAAAACTCTTCGAGATTGGGTTGCAGCTGCCTAATGGAGACTCATTCATTTCTTCTTGAGTCATATCTTCAATCGCGCCGCTGTACATGTTGATTTTCACCCGCCTTGTAGCCTGATATCCAGGCTCATGTATTCTTTTATATATTCCACGAAGACGTGTATTATTTCTCTCCAATACAGCAAAGACGTCACCATTGGACGTTGATAATACCATTTGTTCTTCGGTTGACATGGGGAAAAAGGCATTATTTGTTCCTTTCATGTGAATTGGTTTATCACGAGGAAAAGTGTATCCCTTAATTTCAAATCTTTGGTTCGAGTTCACGTTAGGAATAAGCCGGATAAATCTTAGTTGTGCAAGAGTATATCCAAGTACGCATGCAGAAGAAGACCTGGGAGGAGGAGACCTCGACCTTCCACGAACAGAAAGCTCGGTAGAAGGTGAAGACCGGACCGTAGAACCCGGAAAATGAGGCCTGACAGGAGGTCTGCAAAGCGGAACACCAGGCATAGGGTTGCTACCAGGTAAACACAAGTGTTCTGAACTCAAATCTGAAACAAGAAACAGACGTTTCAATTATGCTTCTTGATTCTCTTCAATCATATTTTGCGGGATATGCATGATATTTTTCGGCACTTTTTCATCTGATAGCATACTTTTATCATCTTTAATGTATGCTCTTTATGAAAGTATCAATCTCTGATACAATCCATGTTATTGAATCATTCGCAAACTTTCCTTTCGATTATATACCTTTGATAGAACACTATCTCAATAATACTTACTTCTATTTTAATAACCAATTCAATGAACGAATTTCAGGAGCAGAAACGAGACCTCCAATCTCACGTGTAATAGCCAACATCTTTATGGGAAATCTAGAAACTAAAATCTTTAACAAATCCTAGCTCAAACCGAAATTTTGGTGCCGTCACGTTTGACGACACTTCTGTCATTATTTACACCCTAATATCCAGTTCACCATTTGAATTGAACGAAATGGAAAATTGTCTTTCTTTGACGTACTAGTTTGCAAAAATAGGACAACTGCTAAACAACCCTAAAGATAAGAAGGCACCTCTCAGTGATCCGGGAGTATATGAAATCTATTTTTCTTGTCGCAAATTCTATATTGGAGAAACCGCGAGGGCGGTGAGTCAAGGTGTATATTTGATAAAACAACCGTCATCGCAAATACGTACAATATTGTTCCAATGAAACATAGAGAAGCAATCGAAATCTTAATACACCCTAATAACATCAATAGGGAAAATGGATATAATACCAATGCGACTTGGCTTTCCGTCTTCCCGGCTTTTTTAAAAAAGACTTGATTGACTACACGAGTTTGAGCAGTTTTCACCATAGGGCGCTCTGGCCAATCATAGGCATCATGGAGAATCTATATAAGAACAAAATCACCTGAAACGTCAGTTTCAGGTCAGCCCTAAGGAAGTGAATTGATGGTTCAGGTACGCGTTACACATTCATGCATACATGAATCGACCGCCAATCGCTCGATCTGAATCACTAAGGTTAACGTATCACTTAATATACCACCCCTTCCCACTTTGAAGCGGATTTGTTAATTGAAATGAGACCTCAAATTTTCAAGGCCAAGTATATCCAAAGTTTGCTAATTTGTCAGCCAAATCTGAGGAAGAATTCTTCTTTTCTAAACTGATCTTTTTTGCTGAATGAAATTTAATTAAGAATGTTTATTCTCCATCTTGTATGTAATGACGTCAAAATATTTTCTGCCTAGGAGAATATAACTTTGGTCGATATTGTAGATTTTCAAATTATGTGTGGATTTCTCTTTACGATTCGTTCCCTTCTCCGATGATAGTACAGATTTCTATGGGTGGGTTGTCTTTCCATGGCAAGCGATTTTGAATTTTTCAAGTTGCACATTTTTTCCTATGGAAACTTTGTACTATTTTTCCATCCAGTTCAGGTTGTAATATTTTTAATTTATTTTGCTTTTCGTTTATCGTACTAAGAAGTGCACCCAATTCAGCAAACAAATGGCTAGAAGACCTGATTTATATCAATTCCTCAGCATTTAATAATTGTGTTATACGTCACATGCGGAACTCCACGTGGATATCTACGTGGATTTTTTCATCTGGGTATCTATTATATAATATTATTATTATTAACATTATTTTCTGTTAATTTATATACTATTTACACACACAGTGAATGCGAGTTCATCAATTTTATCCCGCAATTGGATCAAAATTGTATGCAACGCTTTTATACATATTAAGGATTTTTTCTTTGTTCAGACAATCGAGAATCAGAATGAGCCGCTTTTAAGATAAACCTCTGGACCTGAATTTTCTGAAGGAGAAACTGTCGATTGGCAATTCTTACAAACCGCTCAACATACGTGATCCTTGAAATTCTAAACCTGAACTTGCGTAGAAATTTCCTACTGTTTTTTTTTAACAATAAGTAATTCGAGATTTATAGCTCAATCTGAAAAAATTGGAATTTCCTATTCACCCTGAGATTAAAAATATTCTATAGAACTTTCACGAATTTGAAAGTTTCTGAAATGAGTTTACGAAATTTCAAAAGATTTCGAGTGATTTTGCCGTTGGACTCCGCTGAAGGCAGCATATTACAACCTGTAGCGTGATGCCTCTTAAAACGACAATCTAAAAAATCTTGGAGATTGCAATGGATTTTTACTCATTTTAATGAATTTCCACTATTTTTAAAGATTTCAAGGAATTCTAGGGAATTTCAGAGAATTTCTAAAAAACTCTTGGAAATAAATTAAATCTGATTTCGAGGGATTTTTATGGCTTTTAACAACTTCAAGGGATGAGCATGAATTAAAAATAGTTCGAAGGATTTTAAAGATTTTAAGATGTTTCAAATGACTCAAAAGACATCCAAAGAATTTCAAAGATTTTTTCAGGGTTTTCAATGCCTTTAAGCAATTTTAGCGAATTTTAACAGATTCAAGGGATTTTATAGTATCTTCAAGTATTTCAATGATTTTATGGAATTTCAGTTAATGCGCAAGACTTATAAGAATGTTGACAGATTTTCAAGTCTTTAATGAATTTAAAAAGATTTTCAAAAGTATCAAGGGATTTCAAAAGATTCCAAAAGTTTTTTAAGATTTCAACGAAATTTTAGGCAATTTCAAAGATATCAAGGGAATTCTCCGATGCTTGCTGCGTAAAGTTCATTTGTGGGGAATTATAAGTGTTCTGCAACAAACCGTTTCTCTGAAGTTTGTTTAGTCTTTACATTACTTCCTTCAATATTTTTATATTCTCACCAGAGAAGGTATTAGATTCGTGTAAAATTTGACACCCCCCATTTTTATCAAATGTCCGCGTTTCGAGACCTTCTGAACCCAAAAGACAGGTTTTCATGAATTTTTTCTGCCTGTGGGCATGTATGCGTGAGTGCATGTATGTATGTGGGAATGTATGTAGATTTTTCGTCTGTAGCGCGATAACTTCCGGAAGAATTGACAGATATGAAGTCACAGAAATTTCGCATATAAAAAAGATCTACACATTTTTTATCAATCTAAAAAATAATCATATTTGAAATTTCGCGTCACTTTTTTTCTTCAAAATAACGATTTTGAATTTTCATTGTGACTTTGAAGTTAAGAAAAATAGATTAGGCGTATGGATATATATTTTTGCCATTTTGAAGTAATCACTTATATTGATAAGTATTGTTCTTACATATTATATTGCTCTTATATTGTCCAAATAAACTTAAAAATGTTACGCAATCGCATACGTTTATTAAAATTTGCGAAATTATAGGTTTCAAATTGATTGATGTGAAAAATGCATATATCATTTACAATTATTTGGCAAACATTGAAAATTTTAAAGCTTGAAGTTTTACGGAGAAAAATTTCATATCTTAGCTATCTGTTTATTTATTATAATTTATGATCACTTTTTGATAGGATGCGTAATTTATGTTTTTTCGTAAAAATAGCATTGAAAATGAAAAAAAAAACAATTTTTTGAACAAACCACACAATAGACATGATCGTAAAAAATGTTTCGTTTCGCACCTAGAGGAAGCCCGGGAATGAGCAAATGGGGGCATATAAACTCCCATCTAATACTCCACTGCTGAAGGTTGGCGACATCAGCATGAAAACCCAAACAACTATGACTCTCTCGGTCCCAGTTATGTCCTTACACGCCCCCTCAATTAACCAAAGTTTGGTCGACACTCTCCACCCTATGACGATTAACTACTTAATTTGAACACGATTTCGACTTGCAAAATAAATTTCTCGCATAAAGGTGGTAGCTTGCCGTACACTTTGAACAATGATTAATACAAACAATAAAAGAAACTCGAAATGGACTGAAAGTTTGATTTACGAATGGCATGCGCACGGTAAAGGTCAAGTTTCAGGCTAATTATTTCAATGCTAGTTATCATGTACAGATTTTCTTGCTTCACTGATTTTCTTATAAAATTTGCTTGTAATGGTCTAATTTTGAGGAGAACTCTAATTTGAAGGCGATTTCTAAAGTGATTATTTTTGTTTTTTCTAGTTTGCAGTCTTAAAAAAGGTGTTGAACAAATACCGTTTTGGTATACTTTTTCGAAGATTTTTTCTTAGAACATTGAAAACAACGTTCCATGCATGTAGAATATTTTCCGGTTCAAGAGATTATTAATATGTTGCTTCAAACTGTTAATATAAAAACTGTTTATTAGTTAATACTTCTGTTGTAACTCTTATTTTGACTAGGGTTACCTTGATGACTCGTATGTTCGTTACTCGTGCCAAAATTTGCCAGAAGGTCCCTTGTTTTCGGTGGCATACCTGATGATATTTCTGTGACAAGACAAAAATAATTCATGAATTTTCAATGTTAAAAATGTATTAAAAATAGTAAAATTGGAATTCGATCATTCCACTTTATTTCATGTAAGTCAGTTACAGCTTGTCATAAGATTCTCGGTATAGTAAGTCACTGGTAAGTAAGGAAACTGCAAATATTTTTTTTGAATGTAAATTATTTTCAAATTTCAACACAAGTTGTGTAAGCAGAGTTTGCCAAGTAATTGTAAAAGATATCTACATTTTTTATATTGATCGATAAGAAACATACAATTTCGCAAAATGTAATAAAAGCACGCGATTGTGCAACATTTCTAAGCTTATTTAAACAATAACAGAACGGAATTTGGAAAATTTTAAAAAGTTCACGTCACCTCCGCTAAGATAACATATATATATGGAAAAATAGTACAAACTTTCTATAGGTTTTGTATAGAACACAATCTGAAAAAAGTCCTGCAGAAAAATAAAAAGTAAAATATGTGCAACTTGAAAAATTAAAAATCGCTTGTCATGAAAACACAACCTCCTTTATACATTGTTATTACAAGCCATCGACAACTGCGCTCAAGAATTTTAACCAAAGAAGGCTATGCCTTTATGGCAATTGATTCCCAAAACTGCTCAGATTGAAAACTGAACAATCGGTTTTTGTTGGAGCATAACCTGCTTTAGTACAAGCCACCGTTGATTGCTCTCAAAAAGTTGATCCGTAATTAGCATTCGAGGTATGAAAAAGGTCATATCCAACAGGATTACGGGAAAAAAGTTAAATATATAATATAAAAATTGACGCGTAATTTTGAGGATGATTATTTCTTCAACTGATTTAAATACCCCGCAAATCCTGCAAACCCTGCAAAATGTAGACAAATTTTGATGTTTGGAGTTTAAAAAAGAAGAATTTGATATCTTATCTACCTGTTTGATTATTATACTTAACTAGCAATTAAATGATATCAATAATAAACTAATTTCATTATCAAAGAGTTTATATAGTATTTTATATCGATTATTGTATAATAAGTGTTCCAACATACTTACTATAAAAAAATGATATCGATTTATTATTGACTTACCAATAGAATGAAGAAGAATGTCTAAGGTTAAAAACAGCCTATAAAAGATTCTCATTATTTCAAAATGTGGCAAAAACTGATGAACGTAGACTCTTTAGAGCAGCGTTACTAATGAATATTCTGATGTTTCGTATATATATATGTATACTGTACTCAGATATTTTTGTTTTTCCCTTTTTGAGGATAAATCGCTTATATGCATATTTGTCGGGCTTGAGGCGATAACAAATTTTATGAAGTATCACCTTATCAATTGCGTAGAAGTTAAATTCTTGCTCGCATGTACTTATTTTACCTTGAGGAACTCAGATATCTTATACTGAACATAAATTTCGTTGTGCGAATGTATTTTCATAATAAAATTTAATGAAGTACACCAATGTAAACATTTTAACTTTTGTTAAAATTTTTCATTAGTCAGAAGATTTTGTAAAAGTGTCTGAATTCTAGCAAAATTTTTTGGTTTCTAAGTAGAATTAAGTTTTATAGTTTTCCGTTGTATTCAAGTGAAAATGGTTGAAAATAGATAATATATTTCTACAAGAAACTACAAGTTTTTGTTACAACTCGGACACTTTTACAAAATTTCAGAAGTACCTGCTCTGATAGAAGATAGGTATAAATAATGATACATTGTTCAAACAATTACTTTATCAACTGCATGAACTGATACCCTTATTTCTTTATCATTCTATAAAATATTTATATCAAATAAGGTTCAAAATGTCACTTCTAGGGACAGGGAAAAAATACGTCAAGTGTTTCCACCTAAAATTATTGTTTGTTTTTGTTTTAATCGGGTTGAAACTTAGCTAAATTATAATCCTAGTGGACTAATACGACATAATAGGTTCATTCATCAACCGTTTGCCAATATACAATGGCCTGACGTTATCAAAGTCACGCAGAAGAAGAAGAAGTGGGCTGGAATTAATGTCACGGATAAGTTGACATTTTTACTGATATGGTTAATACACCAGGTACGAGCTTATCTATTGTCCGCACATTAGAGTATGGTCGGTCATGTTGTGCTGTTTGTCGCACGTATGTAATTATTTGACTATTTTCTGCTATCAATATCTTCTGAAGAAATGACTAATAATTGAATTGCAATGACAATTTGAGTTGGACTACTCAGGTGAAAACGTCATACATAGGGACACGATTTTATGTCGATTAAAAAGTTGAAATTATGCGATGAAAAAGCTGGAATTATGCAAAAATTGAGCGGTAAGAAGTAAATTATACGATATATTATGCAATGAAGAAAAAATGTGTAATGGATAAATTATATTATCTAATAGAGTAATAGATTTTGTCTTATATAATAAACAATTTTGTGCTATTTAAGGACTACATTCCGTTGGAAAATCGCGAGAAATTTTGAATAGAAAAGAAAATATGAACTTTGGCATCAGTGGTATATTTGGAAAGTATCAATTATACATTATTACTTTTTTGTATATGATTCGTCTTCTTGGCTTTGAATTTGAATAATTTTGTAGAAAATTAAATAATTTTGTTGAAAATTCATGTATTTTGTTCAAAATTCCTTTTCTTTGGTGGAACATTAATCTTTTTGGTCAAGAATGTATCTTTTTGGTTGAAAATTTGTTTTTCATGTTCAAAGTTTTTTTTTTCGGTGTGTGTGCCCGAAAATTTAACTATTCCATTTTTGGTTGAATCTGTGCTATATACATTGTATAATTTGAAAATTCAATTATTTGGTAGAAAATTCATATATTTTGTTAAATAGTCATCTTTTTGAGTAGAAGATTATTCTTCTTTGTTGAAAGCTCATTTTTTATATTGAAATTTCATCTATCTTATTAAAAATTTTCATTCTTGTTTGAAAATTATTCTTTTTGTTAAAGATTCATTTTTTCCGATTTAAAATTTTACTGTTTTCTAGAAAATTCGACTTTTCAGCTCAAAATTGTACTCATTTATTGAAAACTCATCTTTTATAGCAGAAAAGTCATCTTTCTTTGTATAAAATAAACTTTCTTGATGAAAATTAAATTTTTTTCTGAAAAAGTTGTCTTTTTGTCTTGAAAATTCGACCATTTGATTGATAATGTATCTTGGTATGCTGAAAACTCAACTGTTCGGTAATAAATTCGACTATTTTGTTAAAAAAAACTTATTATTTTTGAATAATTGAACTATTTGGTTGGAGCCATCATTTTTGGCCGAAAATTCAACTATGTTGTTAAAAATTCATCCTTTTGGATTGAAAAGTAACTTTTTTGTTAAAAATTCAACTTTCTTTGAAAAAAGTCGTCTTCTTGCTTAAAAATTGCACTATTTAATTAAATTTTTAACTATTTTTTGGAAAACTTGTCTCTTTTACTAGAAAGTTCATCTATTTGGCTGTCAATGCAACTTTTTGGTTGAAAATTATTATTTTTTTTTTAGTTCGTCTTTTTGTCATAAAAATTCATCTCTTTAGGTAGAACATATTTTTGTGTTAGAAATTCAACAATTTTTAAGGTAAATTAATGCCTTCTGTTAAAAAAAAAAATTATTTCAAGAATTTCAGTAATAGGAAATTTTTCTTTAAAAATTAAAAACAGTGGAGTTGTAGAGAATATTGTCCCGACAAAATAAGTTATCATTTATTATAATTCAAAATGTCACCCGTAGTTATATTATTTTGATTCTTAAAATCGTAGAGAAACTCAATTGAACAAAAAATTAAGTTTAATTGTCAGTTTTTTATATTTAGGTGAGTAAAAATTGTTAGCTGCTTATTTTTAAATATTCTTTACATTTGTAAAATTCAAATATCGCTAAAAAATAAATGTCATTACTTGAAAAACGTTTTTCGAAATAAGTTAATTTTTTTTTAATGTTTAAAAAGTATACTTTTTGAATTTTTTGTGGGAAAAGGTGTTTTATCAACAAAATTGTTCATTTCAACTATATAATTTTTTATCTGTGAATGAATCCATCAAATAAAGTAATTGTTAGTTAGAACTAATAAAGGCAGATTCGGGAATCGCAATTATTCCTATTATGAATTGTAATAAATCATTATAAACAATTTATTTAAACAAATTCAACAGTATATGGGTATATTAAAAAAAAAGATTGCGTCTTAAACTTGTTGTAATTTGTTATAAGAATGGTATTAGAACCGTATAATTGATATAACTTAAAAATGTATAAACAAATCGTCAAATTATAAACAATTTCTTACCGATGTAATTTTTTATTTTCACTATATAACAAGTAGATTTGAGAAAAATATTGTCCAACATATGAACTCTGTGTGATTTTTTCCGTAGAGTCGAATGTTGCTATTATTTTTGTTTTGAAGTGATATTTAAGAATTAATTGTTGAAACCGAAATTGTTTAACTAATCAAAAGTTTAAATAATTTGTCATGAAAAATGATCTTTCAATTAAAAGTTTTCATCCAAATGTTAACTTTTCTATGTCAATGGTTTTGCCCATGAAACTTAATAGGTAATTCCATTATTTATACACTTATAAGTTTTTTATAGATTTTCAAATTATGAGAATTCTTCGTTACTAATGATATTCTGAAAATAAATTGCAACCATTTTAGGACAAAATAATGAGCTTTTTACAACAAACTGACATATTGAAGAATTTCTTTAAATAAATTGCATATAAAAATGAACTTGTACAATCAATTAATTACTAATGCTCCTTAATGCCACGTGATACTTCACTGTAATTGTTTATATATTATTACACACAAAATTAAATTAAAAATTCGAAGAGTTTTGGAATCTTTAAAATTTAATTCTGAGAATTTCTAAAAAAGATACTTCAAATTCTGTCAAGTCGCGACTGTTTTGTCACACTGAGAAAAATAATTGTCTTGCATTGAAGAAACCATTTTTTCAAAATAATTTTTTTCACTTCATAAAAAATAACTTTGAAAGGAAGAAATTCAAGTTAACTTAAAGAAAAAATTCCATTGGAACACAAAACGATTTCTTTGTTAAATAAATTTCTTTGAATTGAAAAAACTTTTCTTTGACTGGGAGCCATTTCTTTGAAGCAAAGAATATTTTTTCTGATTGCAGTAGAAATGACTGATTTTTCAGTCAAAGCACACTTGATTAATTTAATCAATAAAATGTTGACTGATTTAAATTTAGATTGTAATTTTGTATGAATGAAAAAATTAAAATGGTTTTATGTTTATTATTAATTATATTGTTGAAATTAAAAACCAAAAACACTCGAAACGCTCAAATTTGGTAGGAAATGGACATAAAATCGAAACTTCATGAAAATGTGCCATTAATGTAATATTATTTTTTTACAACAATTAACGTAATTGAATTCGCCCATCTGACTGCTGTTATCGTTATTCGGTTAATTAATAAAGCGGATGATCTGAAGACACCGGGAGCGTATCGAGCAGAAAATAATTCCTTGCGCAAAAAATGTGCTGACGTGGCTTGTGTAATTAATAAATAGTTCCAAGAGTGTGGAATTAAGATTATATCAATATTTTTTTAACCGTGTACTTTTAAGTAGGCGTTATTGTTGCGACGATGATCTAAATTTGAATCAGTCAAAATCAATTTAAATCTGCTCAATTTTCAACTAAAAATTGTTAATTATCAACCGAAAACGGAATAGTTGCATTTCGAATTAACAACTTTAATTTGTAACAAAAAAAAAGAAACGATTTTTGCAATCATTGCTAAATTTTCACCAAAAGAGATCGAATTTCAACTAGAATGATGAATTTTCAACCGACAAAATGAACTTTGAACAAAGCTGTTCTTCTTTGAAAAAAAGACGAATTTTCAAAAAAATACAAGAATTTTCAACCACAAAGTTGAATCTTCAACTAAAAAAAGATTATTTTTTAACAACAAAATAACAAATTTCCAACAAAATAGTTTAATCTTTAAACGAGCAGATGAATTATTTAAATAAAATGATGAATCATTACATGAAAGAATAAATTTTTAACCAAATTTCCAACCAAATAGTTGAACTTGCAACTAAAAAAATTAATTTTCAAACGCAAATAGAATACTTTGATTTTCTCTGAAAATAAATAATTTTCAACAAACAAAAACGAATTTTCAACAAAATATTTTTATTTTTTAGCAAAGAGATGAATTTTCTACTAAAATGATAAATATTTAACAAAAAAGTAATTTTTAACAAAGTAGATCAACGTTTAAACAATTAGTAAAATATAAAATTTGAAAAGAAGAATTTCCGAAAAAAAAGTAACAGTTGACATTGTAAACAAGAATTGATTTTTATTTTTGATAAAAAACAGTGATTTCAACTGAAAAAATTTGACTTAAAAAAAAAGATTGAATTCAACCAAAAATTAAGAATCTTCAACAAAATGCTTGTATCCTCAACCAAAAAGTTGAATTTTTGACTAGAAATAATATAATTTGAATTTCAGTTTGAAAAATTAATTTTCAATACAACAAATAGATTTGCAGCAAAGCAGTTTAACTTTCAACATGTTTAACTTTAAACATGTCAATTGTTAACACAAAAGATGAATTTTAAATAATTTTGAATGGAAAATAGTGGAATTCAACCAGAAAAGAAGAATCTTCCAGAAAAAAAAGAATCCTCAAGCAAACAGTTGAATTTTTAACTAAAAATTATAAATTTTCAACCAAAAATGAAAAACTTCAAATTTCAAATAACAAAATCAATTTTTAACATAATAAACAAATTTCACAAAATGATTAATTTCTTAAACAAATAATAAACATTTTTAATAAATAGATGAATTTTTAACTTGAAAATATCAATTTTCAAAAAAAAAATAATATAGTTCGAATTTCAGTTTAAAAAATTCATTTTCAATACAACAAATACATTTTTAACAAAGCAGTTCAATTTTGAACATGTAGTTAAATAAAAAAAAAAAATGAATTTTGCGTAAAGAAGATTAATGTTCTAAAAAAAGAACGAATTTTTGATAGGATACCGGAATTTTCAACCCTATAGTTAAACAAGAACAAAAATTAATAAAAAAAATGAAATACTCAAATTTAAAAAAAAAACGAATTTTTAACAAAAAAGGTGAATTTTAAATAATTTTAAATAAATAAACAGTGAAATTTAACCAAAAAGAAGAATATCCGACAAAATAGTAGAATCCTCAAACAAAGAGTTGAATTTTTAACTAAAAATTATAAATTTCCAACCAAAAATGAAGAAGTTCAAATTTCAATTAACATAGTCAATTTTTTACATAAAAAACCAATTTTGAACAAAATAATCAATTTCTTTAAAAAATAATACAATTTTTTAATAAAAAGTTGAATTTTCAACTTGAAAATATCAATTTTCAACTAAAAATAATATAGTTCGAATTTAAGTTAAAAAAAATAATTTTCAATACAACAAATAAATTGTCAACAAAGCAGTTCAAGTTTAACCATGTAGTTGAATTTTCGAGAGAAAAAAGAATGAATTTTGCGTCAAGAAGAATAATTTTCTAAAAAGAAAACGAATTTTTGATAGAATACCGGAATTTTCAACCAAATAGTTGAACTTCCAAAGAAAATGGATTGAACAAATGGAATACTCAAATTAAAAGAACAACGAATTTTTAACAAAATAGTTAAATTTTTAACAAAAAATATGAATTTTAAATCATTTGGAATACGAAAACAGTGGACTTCAATCAGAAAAGAAGAATCTTCCACAAAAAAAAATAGAATCCTCAAGCAAACAGTTGAATTTTTAACTGAAAATTATAAATTTTCAACTAAAAATGAATCAGTTCAAATTTGAATGACCAAAATCAATTTTTAACATGAGAAACAAATTTTCAACATAACAATTAATTTTTTAAACAAATAATAAATTTTTTAATAAAAACTTGAATTTTGTAATTTAAAAATATCAATTTTCAACAAAAAATAATATAGTTCGAATTGCAGTTGAAAACATTAATTTTAAATACAACAAATAAATTTCCGACAGAGCAGTTCAACTTTAACCGTGTAGTTAAATTTTTGAAAAAAAAAATGAATTTTGCGTCAAGAAGATTAATTTTCTAAAAAAAGAACGAATTTTTTATAGAATACAGGAATTTTCAACCATATAGTTAGACTTGAAGAAAAATTTAATTAAAAAATGGAATAGTCAAATTTAAACAAAAAGGAATGTTAGATTCTAGATTTTAGAATCCTCGAGCAAACAGTAGAATTTGTGACTAAAAATGATAAATTTCCAACCAAAAATACAATAGTTCAAATATAAATTAAATTAATAATTTTTAATAAAAGAAACAAATTTTCAACAAAATAATTAATTTCTCAAACAAATAATAACATTTTTAACCGAAAAGATGAATTTTCATCCAAAATTATGAATCTTTAAGAAAAAAATTAAGTTTTAACAAATTAGTTCAACTTTTAAACCAAGTAGTTAAATTTTAAACCTAAAAAGATAAATTCTCAATAAAAAAGGCGACAGTTGATATTTGAACTGAAAAATATTTTTGTTTAAAAAAAAAGTAGATGAATTCAACTAAAAATAATGATTTTTAACCAAGAACTTTTGTACCAGCATTGACAAAATTATCTAATCAGTAACATCCACTGACCAAATCAGTAATTTATCATTATTTAAACTCTTTCGCTGATTAAATCAGTCATTTTGAATGATATAACCAGTACCTTCAACAAATTAAATCAGTCATTTTATTTTAATCATTTATTTAGATGTAGGAATTAAATGAATTTTTTTTAGAAATCAATTAACAATTTTATTAGAGCATACAAATAAGTAATTTCTATTGACTGAAAATCAGTCATATCAAGTAACTGTTTTGTTCAGTCAGCAAAAGTGACTGTCTCATCTCTTAAAACTCTCTTGTCAATATAAATGACTGATTATTTAGTGAAATCATGCTGTAATAATTGAATCAGTCAAATTTTGACTGTTTTCAAATCAAATTATAATGAACGCCAATTATTGCCTGTAATTATACCATCCTACTTTTATTTCATTTTTTTATTCTTTAGTCGAAACATTTAAACTTTTTCGCATTTTTTGACATCCCATCTAATTTTCAAGCCCCGGTAGAATTGGTGGATGCGTGCGTTTGCAAATTAATTCAATCAATTAATACGTGCTCAAATGTAGTCGGGCAAGTTTCCACACGGGTGCCATCACACCGCACACACAACGTACTTTTCATATTTACACCTGCAAATGTCTACACGTATCGATATATATAGAATATAAGCATTCATATGTGTATTTACATATATGGATGCCATTGCTACATATATGTGCATATATTCTTGTATATGTGTATATATTCTTGCATATGTGTATATGTTCTTGCATATGTGTATATATTCCTGCATATGTGAATATGTTCTCCTATATGTGTACATATTCGTGTATATATCTACATATTCGTCTATATATGTATACATTCGTGTATACATGTATATATGTACTTCGTATGTACGCTCGCGCGGTTTCGAGACTCAATCGATACCCGTCCTATCGCCAGACCGCCATTTTATTCCCGGCGAATTTATTTCTCTCGCCATGCCGACTAGATTCGCGCAGTTAGATATATTTTTTAGCTCGTCGACCGCATTTACCTCACGTTTCCCATAAATTTTCTCAAACAGCCACTCATGTGTACGATAGTCAATTTTTTTTAAATGTCTTCGCGAAATGTGAATAAAAGCAGTTATTTTGAAAGTTTTTAGTTAAAAAGAGGCCCTGACAAGGCCCTGACTAGTTCCATTTTCAAAGAATTTAGTTGCGAATTTTTAACCAATAAAAATAAATTTACAACGAAAAACATAATAGTTACTATTTTAACCAAGATCAAATTTTAACCAAAAAAGCAACAGATTAATTTTCATTTGAGGAAATTAATTTTTAAATATAAGAAAAAACAAATCATCTACGGAATTGTTGAATTTTCTAGCAAACTGTTGGATTTACAAGAAAAAAGATGAATTTTCTATACAGAGCATTTGAATTTTCAACTTGTGAAGTTTCAAGAAAAACGTAATTTTCAATCAAATAGTTATAATTCAATTTAAAAAAAAATAGTTTACAAACTCAAAAAGGAAATTTTCAACAAAATACATACATTTTTAACCAAAAATTAAAATTGTCAAAAAAAACAATATTTTTCTACCAAAAAAGACGAATTTTCAACAAAATACAGAAATTTTGAACAGAACTTTTCTACCTTATTGTTGAATTTCCAAAAAAAAGACTCCCAAAAGCTTCAACCAAGTTGTTCAATTTTTAACCAAAGAGATGAATGTTATACTAAAATTATAAATCTTAAAATTAAAAAAAATAGTTTCTGAGATTAATTTTTAACTGAACAGTTGCATTTTTTACCAAAGGATTTGATTTTCTACAAAAAACTAGTTTGCAACAAAAAGTATAAATGTTTAACCAAATAGTTGATTTTTTAACCAAGAAGATAAATTTTTTACCGAATAGTCGAATTTTGAACCAAAAAGATATTCTTTTTCTACCAAAAAAGATAAATTTTTAACCAAACAGTTGATTTTCTACCAACTAATTGAATTTTCAAACCAAAAGGAGGAATTTTCCACAAAACTCAAATTTTCAATCTGAAATTAAAAAAAAAACGGTAATTTTTAATCAAATGTTTATATTTCAAGTTGAAAAAATAGTTTATAACACTGGAATAAAATTTCACCAAAATAAATAAATTTTTAACCAAAAAGTTGAATTTCCAACCAAAAAGATTATCTTCTACCAACAAAAAAAAACGAATTTCCAACAAACTACATCAATTTTAAACCAAATAATTCAATTTCTGAACTGAGAAAAATCACTTTTTAACCAAAAATGGAATAGTTTTTCCAGTTGAAAAAATCAATTTTGAATAAAAAAATGAATCTTCTACAAAAAAGTTAAATTTCCAACAAATGAGATGAAATTTTTACTAAAATTATAAATCTTCAACTTGAAAATTTAAGTTTTGAGAAAGTAGTTCAACTTTCAACGAAGGAGTTGAATTTTAAGCATAAAAGATGAATTTTCGATAAAAAATGTAATAGTTGATGTTAAAAAAAACAGATCATAATTTTAGATAAAACACAATATTATTTAACAAAAAAATAAAAATTTTCAGCAAAATAGTTGAATCCTTAACCTAAGCAAATTAATTTTTATCGAAACATTTTAATTTCCAACAAAAAAAATTGATTTATACCAAAAAAGACAAATTTGCAACAGAATGCACACATTTTTGACCAGATAGTAAAATTTTCGCAAAGAAATATTAATTTTCGACCAAAAAAGACAAGTTTTCAACCAAATGATTGCATTTTCAATCTAAAAAATAATATCGCTTTTCAATCAAAAATTGAATAAATAACTTTGGAAAGAAAAACAATATTTTTCAATTTAGCTTAGCCAATTTTTCACAAAGCAGTCGAATTTTAAGCCCGAAAATATGATTTTTCAACAACAAAATGTAGAATTTTCTACCAAATAGTTCAATGTTCAAGCCAAAATGATGAAGTTTCTACAAATTAGTTGAATTTTTAACCAAAAATATAAATTTTCATCAAAAAAGTTAATTTTTAAACAAACAGTTTAATTTTCAATTAAAATGATGAATGTTCAAACAAAAAAAGGCATTTTTAATAAAGTAGTTAAACTTTTGACCAAGGAGTTGAATTTTCAAACTGAAAAGATGAATTTTTAATAAAAATTTTATCCATATAAGACAGCTAGTGAAATCTTTGTCCCTCTCCAAAAGCCTACCCAAAAGACTACTTAATTTATGCACGGTCCAAAATATGCACGTGCTTTCAGGTTCTTAATGAATATGAAAAATATAATGGAAAAAAATTATTAAAGTGAAATTTATCGTCTTATTATATTCAATTTGAAAACTTCTCCCTGCCCCCTCCTTCACCCCCTTTCACCTTATTTCATATACATACATTGAAGAAAATTCACAATCACCCTCTCCGAAAAATTGTCTGGATCCGCCCTTGCTTTAAATCGTGACCCTTTAAATATGATAATATTTTTTACAATTTGTTCTACTTTTATGAAGAACGAACTTTTTCCTAAAAAAGGTTACACTTTTAAAGAATATTCATAGGCCAACGATGTTTTTTTGTTTTGATCATAAATTATAGTCACAATATATACCAGAAATGCAGAATAGAATATAAAATTTTCTCCTGATATTGAAATATGCAAATGATAGCAGAATAAACATGGTCGCTTGTTTGTTTACAAATTGTGTAAAATAAACCCTAAATTGGATGAAATTCGGCGGAAATTTGTAAAATCTATTCGAAGCGGAGTAAGGCAAATAAAATGATTGCGCGTAGTTTATGTAACATAGACAAGCGAGGATCGTTCCCTGGAGCATTTTACAATTTCACCGCGACGCTTTGCTACCGACTATAACCGAATATAACGCCCAATAGAAATCCCATTTCGAGCATTTTACGAGCTAATCGTCGAATGTCGTTGGAGCCGAGTTTGTGCGCGAGGGCCCAATTAGCGGATCCATATACACGATACAAACGAGCTGGAGGTCGCCCACGTAAAGGGCCTTTCGAGAGCGCTGATTCGCTCACACAATCTATATGCGCGATCGGATCGGATCAGATCTGATAATCGACTTGTTGGCACCTGTGAAGCTGTCACAATTAATGCGCCTAGGTTCGCGTCATATTACTTTCCACAACCAAGAAAAGAAAAAAGAAACAAGATTGCTGCAGGATTTTGTAAAGTTTGCGAACACGGAGGAAAATGGAAGGTCAGTCTGGCCATCTAGATGTACATATTGACTGTATTTAAAGTTCAATCATGGGACAACCTTCTAGGTGGCTAAAGCTGCTATCTCTAGATCTGATCACCACAGAGGGCCGAACTGATCATCACCGAGGGCCCAACTGATCATCACAGAGAGCCCAACTGATCATCACAGGGTCACAAATAGTCGACTTGATTATCTCGTATGGTCGACTTGACCATAACAGAGAGCCGAACATGTTTTCAGTTAGAAACGACACAATGGCAACCAAATTGATAGCTGAGCGTTGAGTGACGCCTTTGTCCTTATTGTCTTGGAAGCATCAAATTTGACGTTGACAATTCTTAAGAAAAAAATTGATTCACTTTCCACCATGTTCTCTCTTATGCACTTCACTCTCCACGCATGTTCGAAATATCGGCAAGCAGTTTAAACTTATTAAAAATATGTTTATATTCAATAAACAGCAACTGTGACGCTGAACGGTTCAACGACATTCCCTTGCTCCGAAGATGGTCTCGGACTTTTAATTTTTATGCGCATTATTGACGCGCAAATATTGGCTCTCCGCGACGGATTATCTGCTCCTCCGCGGATGGCCGAAATGATTGACAAAAAGATGATCGTACTGACCATCCCAGAAGGATATCTTGATTATCCTCATAGTGGTTCTGATCTTCTTATAACAGTCAAACTGGCCATAAAATGAGAATCTCTTTGAATATGTCGAAAAAATTATGGAAGGCTTTTTCGACCTTCTAGAAGGACGGAATTCAAAAAGCACGGAATAAAAAACTCTAAATTTTGACTCTCTAACTTTGACCATCCCATAGGACCTGTGAAAATCCGTAGAAAGTCCCGAAATTTCTTCAGAAATTATTTCAAATTCTCTCAAATTCCTTGAAGTCTTTAAAATACTTTGATATTTTTAATACCCTTTTAGAATTCTTTAAAATTGTTGAAATCTTGAAATTTTTTGGAATCTGGTAAAACATCTTAACATCTTTTAAATCCCTTGAAATCCATTGAAATTCTGAGAATCCTTAAAATCCTCAGGGATCTCATAAAATAGCAAATCCATTGAAATACTTTGAAATGCCATGCATTATCCTTGAATTTGTAATATCTCTTAAAATGTCTTCAAAACTTTTAAAATCTTTCTAACTTTTGAAATCTTCAGAATTATGAAAACTTTTAAAACTTCTATTTTTGGGATCGCGAATATGTTATTTTAGTAAGATATATTAAAATAGTAGCATAAGTGTAATTTTTTCAAAATATTAATAAAGTCTTGAATTGAAAATTAAAAATTTTCAAGATATGAATTTCTTTAATTCTTTTATTTTTTAAATTTATTTTAATTTTTAATTCTTTGTGTTCTGTGGAAAAAAATTTCAACTTTTTTTAGTAAATTTTACATTTGTAAATAATCTTGCAGCAAAAAAAAAAAGGAAAAAACATTTTTCGGCGGAATATAATATTTAAGAAAATGAGGAAAAATTCAATTTTGTTAATTTCTACCTAAAGTTGCCAACAAAATTTATTTTATTTTTCTATTTTTCGATTCTCTTCTTAATAGACTAAGAAAATACGTGCATATTTTTAATTTTAAAAAATCCTATTTCTAGTTTTTATTTTTGGGTCAAAAAGTTAAAAATTCCAGAAAAATCGCTACCATCTAGCATTATTACAGAAGAACAGAACAACAAAAATAATATTTCGTTTGGAAATTTTGATTTATTAAATTGCATTAATTTTAACCACGCTCTCAGATAAAAGTGGAGAAAATGTTGAATATTTTAGAAAAACCGCGACTTTCTACGATTATTCAAAGAAAATATTATTAGAAATAAAACTGAATTATTAAAAAAATTATTTATGTTAAGTTCAATTCATTTTTGGTTCACTCTAATTGTAAAGTTCAAAGTAGGATGAAAAATTCCGAAAAAACCTCGACTTTCTAACTCTATTCTAAGAGAAAATTGCTCAAAATAATACTAAATTATTTTAAAAATGTATGGAAATATCTAATTATTAGTAGAAAGTCATATTTTATGTATAAAAATTAAAAAAAAAAATACTAATGCTATTATTTTAATATATATCATTAAAATTACATATCCGTCATTTGCAAAAAAAAAAATTTCGAAAGTTTTCATAATTTTGAAGATTTCAAAAGATTCTAAAATTTTAAAAAGTTTTGAAGAAATTTCAAGAGATATTACAAATTTGAAGATAATTCATGGGATTTTAAAGTATTTCTAGGGATTTGAAATTTTATAGGTTTTCCAAGGACTTTAAGGACTTACAGAATTTGAATGGATTTCAAGGGATTTGAAAGATGTTAGAATATTTTACCAGAGTCCACAAAATTTAAAGATTTGAAAAATTGTTAAGGATTCTAAAAGGGTATCGAAAATATCAAAGGGTTTTTATGAAATTTTACGGGGTCTCAATCTAAAATATTCCATTTTTAACCCATTGAATTTAAATGTTTTTAATTAAAAAACTTTTTTCTCAATATTTAGCAACATTTAACTGTTTATTCAAAATGAAAAATTATAGCTAAAATATTCAAAGCTACAAAATTTAACAATTATTAATTTGAAACAACTTTAAAATAAAAACAATTTAACTTCTAATTTAAAAAATTTCACTTTAAAGAAAATGTTGAATGTTTCTAAATTTAGAAATCAAAATTTTGCAGTTTAACGGCATTTAGTTTGAAATTGTTCAATTGAAAAGTGTTGAAAGGTTCTATTTTATACGTGGAAACTATTTAGCATATGAACGCAAAATATCGGAAAAAAAGTTTCAAGCTCTAAATTTGAAAGTAAAAAATTCAAAAGAGAGTTCAACTTTAGTGCTTTAATTTGCAGTTCAGTTTTGATTACTACAAATGCAAAGATTGTTAGTTTCAAGAGTCGGAATTTTTTAATTTCAATGACTTCAACAAATTTTTGTGAATCCGAAAATGACTGATTTGTCAGTCAATGTCTGCTTGAATAACTAGCTCAGTCAAATCTTGACTGATTTAAATTTATAGTGTAATAAGTAGAAAAAATTGCAAAAAATTCCATTCGCTAATTCTCTGGAAGTGTCCCGAAGGGCAAGATCAGCCTGGCGAAAAAGCGCGAGCATCCAGAGTGAATTGGTGGCGTTTTAATGTGAAATGAAGGCATTATAAACCCATCAGGGGCGCATACACAAGGAAAGCGGCGGTGGTTGCGTGCGAAATGTGCATCGCGGCTCTCTTTATTTGAATACACAAAACATTAACGGCTGTTTCTGCGCGGTTCTTTCGCCCCCTGTCTCTCTCCCACTCATTTATTTATCCTCTCTCTCGAGGATCTCTCTCTTCCACCCTTTCTATCTTTTTCCGCGGCAAGACGCGTCAAGCCTAATAACAACTTGGTTAACTGATGCGCTGCTCGATGCTCATCCAGCGTGTCTGTTAAATCGTTAATTAGCCCAAGAGAGGACGCTAAAGAAAAGGGGGAGAGGGAGAGGGACAGAAAAATAGAGAAAGAGAGAGAGAGAGAGAGAGAGAGAAAAGGCTCTCTCTATGGAAGAGCGATTGAGGCTTCTTGCAGGCCGCCAGCCGACGCTGAACGCGAAACGCCCACTTCCGCTGATGCGAGAAAGGTTCGTTTCGTAGCACTTTATTCCATCACCTTCCAAGCTCTCTTCCCGATTGCTTGTATTGGCTAATTTGCTGTAATGACCAATGGTCGTCAAGCCCCTTAAATTACGCGAAATGATGAATTTGTAAGAATCTGTGATGAAATGTATAGAACAGCTGTAATCAGAAGAAAAGAAGGGAGGAAATTGTTCTTAAAATAGATAGTTTGAAAAAGGAATCAATAAAATTATAACATGCTGAAGTAATAAGATGCACTTCTCAGCCATTCTAGCGAAAAATGAATTTAAAAAATCCACGCATGTTACCTGCACTATGATGCGAGATAGGTTTCGATGGTCGTCAAGACCCTTAAATCACACGAAATGATGAATTTGTTAGAATCTGTGATGATACATATAGAAAAGCTATAATCAGAAGGAGAGAAAAGAGGAAATTGTTTTTAAAATGATTCGCAATCAAAAATATAATCGAATGAATTATATATTTTGGAAAAGAATTAAATGAACTTATAATATGCTGAAGTACATAACAAGATGCGCTTCTCAGTTAGTCCAGCAAACAAATTTTTTTTTTTCAATTAACACATGTTGCCTGGACTATGCGAGATAGGCTCCAATGGTCTTCAAGACCCTTAAATTACACAAAATGTAGAATTTGTTAGAATTTTTGATGACACGTAATGAAAGCTATAATCAGAAGGAGAGAAGAGAAGAAATTGTTGTTAGAACTATTCGCAATTAAAAATATGCAAGAATGGGATAGATATTTTGACAAATAAGTAAATAAACTTTTAATATACTCAAGTACATAATAAGATGCACTTCTGAGCCATTCTAGCGAAAAACATATTTTAAAAAATCCACGCATGTTGCCTGGACTGCGATGCAAGAAAGGTTTCAATGGTCGTGAGGACCCTTGAATTACATGAAATAATTAATTTGCTAGAATCTGTAATGAAATATGTAGAAAAGTTGTAATTATAAGGAGAGAAAAGAGGACATGTTTTTTCTTCAAATGATTCGCAATTAAAAATATAATAGAAAAAATAAAACAGTTTTTTTTTTAATTCCACGCATGTTACCTGAACTATGCTAGATAGGTTCCAATGATTGTCAAGACCGTTAAATCACACGAAATGATGAATTTGTTCGAATCTGTGATGACACGTAAAGAAAAGCGATAATAAGAAGGAGAGAAGAGAGGAAATTGTTGTTGAAACCATTCGCAAATGAAAAGATGAAAGAATGGTATAGATATTTTGGAAAAGGAATAAATAAACTTGTAATATGCTGAAGTACATAACAAGATGCACTTCTCAACCATTCTAACAAATTTTTTTTTCAAATTCACGCATGTAACCTGAACTATGATGCGAGAAATTGTCCAGTGGTCGTCAAGACTCTTAAATTATGCAAAATGATGAATTTGTTAGAATCTGTAATGAAATGTGTAGAAAAGCTGTAATCAAAAGTAGAGAAGACAGAAAATTGCTGTTAAAACTATTCGCTTTTCGAAAGATGTAAGAATCGATTAAATACTTTGAAAAAGAAAGAAATAAACTGGTGATATTCTCAAGTTCATAACAAGATGCACTTGCCAACCATTCTAGCAAATTTTTTTTAAAATCCACGCATGTTACCTGGACTATAATGCAAGGAATGTTCCAGTGGTCGTCAAGACTCTTAAATTACACAAAATCATAAATATGTTAGAATCTGTAATGAAATTGGTAGAAAAGCTGTAATCAGAAGGAGAGAAGACAGTAAATTGTTGTTAAAACGATTGGCAATTAGAAAGATGGAATAATGGAATAGATATTTTCAAAAAAAAGGAAAAAAATTTGTAATATGCTCAAGTACATAACAAGATGCACTTTTCAGTCATTCTAGCAAAAAAAAATTTTTTAATCCACTCATGCTACCTGGACTATGATGTGAAACAGGAGGGAAGGAAGGAAATTGTTCCTAAAATAATTCGCAATGAAAAATGAAAAAGAATGGGATAGATATTTTGGAAAAGAAATAAATAAACTTGCAATATGCTCAAATAAATTAGATGCACTTTTGAGCCATTCTAGCGAATTTTATTTTCAATTCACGCATGTTACCTGGCCTGTGACGGGAGAAAGGTTTCAATGGTCATTTGGACACTTAAATTACGCAAAATGATGAATTTGTCAGAATTTGTAATGAAATGGGTAGAACTGCTGTAATCAGAAGCAGATGAGAGAGGAAGTTGTTTTTAAAATGATTCGCAATTAAATAGATGAAATAATTGGATAGATATTCTAAAAAAAAATAAACTTGCGATATGCCTAAATTCATAAACAGATGCACTTCTCAGCCATTCTGGGGACGAACGGATTTTAAAAAATGCACGCATGTTACCTGGACTATGATGCGAAAAAGGTTCCAATGGTCGTCAAGACCCTTGAATTACGCGAAATGATGAATTTGTTAAAATCTGTGATGAAATGTGTAGAACAGCTGTAATCAAATGAAGAGAAGAAATGAAACTGCTACTAAAATGATCCGCAACTAAGAAGATGGAAGTATGGGATAGATACATTTTGAAAAAGGAATAAATAAAATTTTGGTATGCTTAAGTACATATTACGATTCACTTCTGAATCATTCTAGCGAAAAACGGTTTTGAAAAAATTCACGCATGCTACCTGGACTGCAATGTGAGAAAGGTTCCAATGGTCGCTAAGACCCTTAAATTACACAAAATGATGTATTTGTTAAGATCTGTGATAACACGTAAAGAAAAGCTATAATCAGAAGGAGATAAGAGAGGACATTTTTCTTAAAATGATTCACAAATAAAAAGATGAACGTATGAGATAGATATATTGAAAACCGAATAAATAAAGTTGTAATATGTTCAAGTACACAACAAGATGCACTTCTCAGCTATTCTAGAAAAAAACATTTTTTTTAAATCTACGCGTGTTACCTGGACTATGATGCGAGATAGGTTCCGAAGGTCGTCAAGACCCTTAAATTGCGCCAAATGAATATCTCGTTAAAATCATTGATAAAATGAATAGAAAAGCTGTCATCAGAAGGAGAGAAGGGAGGAAATTGTTCTTATAATGAATCTCAATTAAAAATATAATGGGATGGGATAAATATTTCGGAAAAGGAATGAATAAACATGTAATATGCTCAAGTTCATAATAAGATACACGTATGAGCCATCCTTACGAAAAACAGTCTTTAGAAAATTCACGCATGTTACCTGAACTGCGATGCGAGAAGGATTCCAATGGTCGTCAAAGCCCTTAACTTTCACGAAATGATGACTTGGCTAGAATCTGTAATGAAATGCGTAGAAAAGCTGTAATCAGAAGGAGAGAAGAGAGGAAATTTTGCCTAAAATGATTTGCAATCAAAAAGATGATAAAATGGGATAGATATTTAAAAAAAAGGAATAAATAAACTTGTGATATGCTTAAGTTCATAATAAGATGCACTTATGAGCCATCCTAGCGAAAAACAGTCTTTCGAAAATTCACGCATGTTACCTGGACTGCGATGCGAAAAATTTTCCAATGATCTTGAAGCCCCTCAAATTACGTGAAATGATGCATTTGTTAGAATCTGTAATGAAATAAATAGAAAATCTGTAATCAGAAGGAGAGATGAGAGGAAATTGTTTTTAAAATGATTCGCAAATAAAAATATAATAGGATCGGATAGATATTTTGTAAAAGAAGTAAATAAACTTATAATATGCTCAAGTACATTGCAAGATGCACTTCTCAGTTATTCCAGGAAAAAACAGTTTTTTTTTTAATTTCACGCATGTTACCTGGAATATGCTAGATAGGTTCCAATGATTGTCAAGACAGTTAAATCACACAAAATGATGAATTTGCTCGAATCTGTGATTATACGTGAAGAAAAGCTATAATCAGAAGGAGAGAAGAGAGGAAATTGTTGTTGAAACCATTCGCAAATATAAAGATGAAAGAATAGGATACATATTTTGGAAAAAGAATAAATAAACTTTTAATATGCTTGAGTATATAACAAGATGCACTTCTTAACCTTTTTAGCCAAAAAAATTATTTTTTAAAATCCACGCATGTTACCTAGACTATGATGCAAGAAATGTTCCAGTGGTCGTCAAGACCCTTGAATTATGCAAAATGATCAATTTCTTAGAATCTGTTATTAAATGTGTAGAAAAGCTGTAATCAGAAGGAGAGAAGCCAGTAAATTGTTGTTAAAACTATTCGCAATTGGAAAGATGAAAGAATGCGATAGATATTTTCAAAAAGAAAGAAATAATTCTTGATACGCTCGAATACATAATAAAATGCACTTCTCAGCCATTTTAGCAACAACAAATTTTTAAAAAATCCACGCATGTTACCGGACTATAATGCGAGAATTGTTCCAATGGTCGCCAAGACCCTTACATTACGCTAAATGATGAATTTGTTAGAATCTTTAAAGAAATTTGTAGAAAAGCTGTAATTAAAATGGGAGGAGAAAGGAAATTGTTCCTAAAATGTTTCGCCATTAAAAAGATGAAAGTATGGGATAGATATTTTGGAAAGGAATGAATAAACTCGTGATATGCTCAAGTACAAACAAGAGGCATTTCTCAGTTATTCCAGCAAAAAACAATTTTAAAAAAAATCCACTCATGTTACCTGCACTATGATGCGAGATAGGTTTCAATGATCGGAATCCATCCTCTTTGGTTAAAAATTCTAGTATTTGATTGATAATTTTATTATTTTCTTGAAAAGGCAACTATTTTATTAAAAAGTCATCTTTTTTGGTTAGAAATTCAGCTACTTGGCCGAAATTTGAAATACTTTTTTAAAATTTCATCTTTTTGGTCGAACATGTTATTATTTTGTTGAAAATTTGTTTCTTTTCAGAATTAATTTTTTAAACTAACAATGTAACTATTACATTTCGGATTTAAAATTGATATTTTTCATTGAAAATTGATCATTTCTATTTGAAAATTCATGTATTTTGTTACAAAATTGTCTTGTTTGGTCAAAAATGGATCTTCGTGGTTGAAAATTTATCCTTTTTCTTTAAAAATTCAACTGTTTAATTCTAAATCCCTTAATTTCCTCTAATTCCCATCCACTCATCACCCCTCACTTCCCCTACTACCTTTCTCCTTATTTTCCCGACTTTACCTTTCTTTATTTCCCCTATTTCCCTACCCCTCATTTCCCATTACTTACCCTACTGACAGCCATCATTTACCCTTCGCTTCCCCTCCACGAACACAACTATTTCTCTGATTTCCCCTTCTTTCCCTCCAATATTTCTCTAATTTCCCCTAATTTTCCATGCCTTAATTTTTCAGACCATACTTCCTCCACTACCACTACTTCCACTCCCCTTGTTTCCCCTTACACTAATTTCTCATCGCTCATTTCCCCTAACTTACCCTACTTCCTCTTTCCTCATTTAATCTACTTCTTCTCATTTCCTCTAATTCTACTCGCTTCCCCTACTTTTCGCCCTAATTTCCTTTCACTTCCTCTAATTTTCCTTCCATAATTTCCCCTTAATTCCTCTACTGTGCCTTCCCTTAATTTCCTATACTTCCCATCCGCTCACTACCCCTCACTTCCTCTAATTTCTCTCCACTTACATCCCCTTCTTACTTTCTCCTTGTTTTCCCGACTTCACCCTTCTTTATTTCCCCTCTTGTTTCCCCTACTTGAACTCCTCACACTAATTCCGCATCTCTCAATTCACTTCACTTACCCTAGTTCTCCTTCCCTCATTCCACCTACTTCTCCTTCCTTTATTTTCTATCACCACCCCTCCCATATTTTGAAATATTTTTAACTTGAAAATATGAACTTTCAACCAAAAATTATCACAATTTTGAGAATTTTCAACAAAATACATGAATGAAAATTATTTTGTGTAGTTGAAAATTCAACTGCTTAATTGAAAGAAAAAAAACTACTTGCTGCTTTGTTAAAATTTCACTTTTTGGGTTGAATATGCATCATTTTGTTTGAAAATTCATCTCTTAAAAATCGAACTATTTTTGGTTATAATTTCATTCTTTTTGATTGAAAAGTCTACTATTATATTTCTCGTTGAGAATTCATCATTCTTGGTTAACATTTATATTATCTGTTTAAAAGTGTAATTATTTTGTTAAAAATTGTACACATTTGTTAAAAAGTCATCCTTCTTGTCTAAAATTTAATTATTTTGTTGAAAATCCGTCTAAGGAAGGGAAGTGAAGAGAGGGGAAGTAGAGAAAGGAGAAGTTAGGAAAATGAGGGGGTAGAAGGTAGGAGAAGTGAGGGATGTGAACAATGTTAGGGGTTGGGATGTAGAGAAGGGAGAAGTAAGAGAAGTGAAGTGGTGAGAAAGTGACGGGGTGGGATGGGTGGGGAATGATTGTAGGGGAATGAAAGAGAGGGAAAGTAGATGAACGAGATGTAAGGGTAGGGAGGGAAGGGAGGGGAAGGGAAGTAGGAGAAGTATGGGAGTGGAATTAAGGGAAGTAGAGGATGGAGAAATCAAGGAAGTGATGGGATTGGAAGTGTGGGATGTGAGGGGTTGTGAAGTAGGAGATGTTAGTCTAAGTGAAGGATGTGAGGAGAGGGAGAGTAGAGAAAAGAGAAGTAAGGAAAGTAAGGGGGTAGAAAGTAGGAGAAGTGAGGGATGTGAACAATGTGAGGGGATGGAATGTAGAGGAGGGAGAAGTAAGAGAAATGAAGGGGTGCGAGAAAGGGAGGTGGTGGAATGGGTGGTGAATGACAGTAGGGGAATTGAGAAAAGGGAAAGTAGCTGAAGGAGAAGTAAGGGAGCGAAGGGAGGGAGAGAGAAGTAGAAGAAGTATGAGAGTGGAATTAGGGTTAGTAGAAGATGGAGAAATAAGGGGAGTGATGGAATTGGAAGTGTGGGATATGAGGGGTTGTGAAGTAGGAGACGTTAATCCAAGTGAGGGATGTGAATAGAGGGGAACTAGAGAAAGGAGAAGTAAGGAAACTGAGAGAGCAGAAAGTAGGAGAACTAAGGGACGTGAACAATGTGAGGGGTTGGGATGTAGAGGAGGAAGAAGTAAGAGAAGTGATGGGCTGCCAGATAGTGAGGTGGTGGAATAGTTAGGGAATAAAAGTAGGGGAATTGAGAAGAGGGAAAGTAGATGAGGAAGACGTGAGGGAAGGCAGGGAAGGAGAAGTAGTAGAAGTATAGGACTTGAATAAAGGGAAGTAGAGGATTGAGAAGTGAGGGAAGTGATGGGATTGGAAGTATGGGATCTGAGGGGTTGAGAGGTAGGAGAACTGAGTGTAAGTGAAGGATGTGAGGAGAGGGGTAGTAGAGAAAGAAGAAAGGAAAGTGAGGGGGTAGAAAGTAGGAGAAGTGAGGGATGAGAACAATGTGTGGGGTTGGGATCTAGAGGAGGGAGAAGTAAGAGAAGTGAACGGGGTGAGAAAGTGCGGGGGTGGGATGCATGGGGAATGAATGTAGGTGAGTTAAGGAGAGGGAAAGTAAATGAGTGATAATTAAGGGAATCCAATGGTGGAAAGTACGGTTAATTAGCGGTTGGGCAGTGTGAGAAGGGAAGTAGTAGAAGTGAGTGACAGTGAGTGATAGTGAGAGGATAGGAAGTGACTGATGTGGTGGGAAAAGAAGCAGCAGAAGTAAGGAGAAGAGGAAAAGAGGAAAAGAGGGGTATAGTGGAAGGGAGATTGTGGGGATGGGCAGCAGGAAAGGGAACTAGGGTAAGGGGAAGCTGGAGCGGGGGAGTATAAGGGGAGTGAGAGTAGGGGAAATAGAGGAGGGGAGGATATAAGTGAGGGAGGGGAGGGGTGAGAATATCGAATTGAATAAAGGAGGGGGAAACATAGGGAGAGAGGGGTGGGTTGAAAAGACAAGAGTGACGATATGATCTAGAGTTCTAGAGTATCGTCTTATTTTACTTTGCAAGTCTGACTCCTATCTTTCTCACTCAGGGACCCTTGCAAACTTCCTAGACACATTCTGAATGTTAATATCGTACAGAGAGGAATCCGGTACCTCCCACACCATAAAGCCGAGAATCAAAGAACCCCTATTTCTCCACTTCTTGACGATAAAGAGAAGGTAGAGGGAGGGGTGGGCGGGAGGGTGGTTGTGGGTGGGGGTGCAAGTTGAGGTGATGGGGTTTGAGACGATCGAAGCCGGTAAATTGAATATTTAAGACCTATTTCATTCCCCTGGAAAATCGAACGTCGCTTTTACATTTAAGCGAAAAAGATATACAAAAAACGTCTTCAATAACTTCTTACGAATCTTTTTTTGTATATTCAAGTTAAATTGAATTTATAAAAAAGGCCGTTGGAAATTTTAACTTTTCAATTTTGCTAATGCTACTGTCTTTTACTTTGTTCCTTGTGGTGAAAGAATCCTGCCATAAATTTTCTTTTATTAAAAAAAAATTAAGGAATAAGACCTAGATTTTCCAAATAAAGAAAATTGAAGATATTATGGGACATATTATGAGGTAAATTATAGGCGAAAATACAATTTTTTTAAGAATGAAAAAATTGTTTAGCTTCAAATCTTATTTTTTTCAAATTGAAGTCTAACACTTTATGCCAGTGTTTTTTTTTACAAAAAGGAAGAAGATCAAGGATGAGGTAGGATTTGTAAAATTCAAAATTTTGTTGCCGCAATACTGTTCGACTTTTTTGAAAATAAGCTCAGACAGATTTTTCTTATTTTTCAAAAAACTCAAAAAGCAGGACAAGAAAATAAAAATCTTGCTAAAAAAATTAATTTGAATAACTAACTTATTTAAAGGTTGAGGCTTTTAAAAATATTTATATCATAGAATAGATGAAAAATAAACATCCTTTTTTGTTGAAATATTAATTATTACATTTTTCGTTGAGAATTCATTATTTGATTTGAAAATTCATCTTTTTGGTTGAAAATGTACCTATTTTGTTAAAAATTTGTCTTTTTGAGTTCCAGAATAAAAAATTTGGTGTATTTTGTTTTCTTTCTCGACTGTAAAATATTTTTTGGTTGAAAAATCAACTATTTTGTTGAAATTTCGTCTTTTTGGATGAATTTAATCTTTATGATTTCAAATAAAAATCGTTTTCAGTTCAATATTAAACTATTTTGATAAAAAATTGAACTATTTGGTTAAAAATTAACGTTTTGTTGAAAAATTATATTTTCGGGTTAAGAATTTGTCTTTTTGCCTTAAAAATTCAACAACTTAGTCACCATTTTTTTTGTCTGAAAAATCTTTTCAGGTTGAAATTTCAACTATTTGGTTGAAATCTGAACTACTTTATTAATTAATTTTTTTGGTATTTCGGTTCTAGGTAAATTCTTTATGGTTGAACAATCTACTACTACATTTTTCGTTGAGAATTCATTATCTTTCGTTAAAAATTTTATTACTTGATGAAAAATTTAATTATTTTTTTGAAAATTCCACCCTTTTTTTAAAAATTCATCCTTTTTGTTAAAAATGTAATTATTTTGTTGAAACTCCATCTTGTTGGATTTCAAAGTCAACTATTTTCGTAGAAAATTCAACTTTTGGGTTGAAAATTAACTTTTTGATAGAAAATTCAATAACTTGGTTGAAATTATTTTTCTTTCGTCACTAAAAAATCTTTCTTGGTGGAAAATTCATCTCTTTGGCAGAAAATTAATATTTGTGTTAAAAATTTACATTTTCTGATTGAAATTTTTATATTTCTTGTAGAAAATTCGTATTTTTTTGTCCTCAAATTTTACAATTTGATATAAATTTCAACTTTTTAGTTCAAAATTTAAATATTTGGATGAAAATTAACTTGCTTGTAAAAAATTCACATTTTCGGGTTGATAATTCAATAGTATTGACAAAAATCTACCATTTTGGTTTAAAATTCAACAAAATTAATGTGAAATTTGTTTTCTTTCTTAACTAAAAAATCGTTTTTGCTTAAAAAATTCACTATTTTTTTCAAATTCATTTTTATTGGATGAATCCAACTGTTCTGGATTTAAAATTGAAAACACTTTCTTAACATTTTTTTGCTTAAAATTTTGGTTTCAAATTTTGGTTTAAAATTCAACTGTGTAGTAAAAAATTCGTCTTTTTGTTAAAAATTCAACAATTTAGTTGGCATTTCTTTCTTGACTGAAAAATCTCTTTTCGCAGAAAATTAAACTCTTTTCTTGAAAATTCGTAGTTTTGTTTAAAAAATTCATCTCTTTTGGTAGAAAAATTAATTTTTGGTTGAAAATTCAACTATTTTGTGGAATTTGTTTTCTTTCTGGAATGAAAAATATTTGTTGGTTAAAAAATCCACTATTTTGTTGAAAATTTGTCTTTAATGAACGAAACCAAAAAAATCCAATTTTTTTTCGTAGAAATAAAAACGATTGCATTTTGTGTTAAGAATTGATCTTTATTGGTTAAAAATTCAACTACTTTATTAAAAATTAATTACTGTCTAATGAAGATTCATTATTTTACTTGAAAATTCACTTTTTTATTATAAATTCATGTTTTCGGGCTGAAAATTCAACTGTTTTGTAGGAAAGTCGTATTTTTTTTATAATTTAATTGTTTTTTTATTTAAAATAAAAATATTTTTTGACTGAAATATCAACTAATATATGTTTCATCAGGAATTCATGTTTTTTGGTTGAAAATTTAACTACTTGGTTAAAAGTTGATTTTATTTGTTGACGATTTGTAATTTTAGTTGAGAATTCATGTATTTTCATAAAAATTCATGTATGTGGTTGAAAAATTAAATATTTTGTTGAAAACTTGTCTTTTTTGGATGAATTCAAAACTGTTTTTGATTTAAAATAAAAATCTTTCTTGGTTGAACCATAAACTTTTACACTTGTCGTTAAGTTTTTTGTTGTTGTTAAAAACTCAACTACTTTGTTAAAAATTCATTTTTTTGATGTTAAAGATGCATTATTTTAGTTAAAAATTCACTTTTTTTGTTGCAAATTAGCAAATAAATCATTTAGGAAATATTTAAAATTGTTATCATCTAAAAAATTCTCTTCGAAAGCATCCTGTTTTCTAATGTCTTAAATTTCTGTTTATGATTATTAAATTATCAATATTCTCGATTTTAGGTGTTTTCGGGAAAATTTTCAAATTTAGGGGACATTTATATTCTACCCGAATGAATTAGTTCTTGACAAATCTTTATTAAATCTCAACTCGAGTATTATTTTTCATCCCAAACTTCCCACCATTAGTTTATTAGAGCCAATTTTTTAAATCCGCCAGAGAATTTTCTGTCGAATCCTTTGATCGGAGAAAAAAAAATAGATTGAAAAAAAGCGAAAGGGGTTCGAGAAAGCAGCTGGTTGAAAGCGATAGAAGGCTTCCGTTTTGCTTGGTGTTTTCTCCTACATTGGCTGTAATCTATACACGCGTGGCACGTGATATGCAATCATCAATGGGTCGAACAGAAAAACACCCCATGAACCACTGCAGGGGGTTTCTCTTTTCTTTTTCCCTTTTTTCGTTTTACAAACCTATCGGTTCACATAATCCACCATTTGCAGACTGATGAACAGAGTCGGTCCAATTTTAGATGGACTGAGAAATTGCAGAAAAAAAAGGTCGAGTCATTTAATGATACTATGATCTGATATTTACTCAGCCGTCAATCCCTCATGGGGGGTCAATGCGGGTTATGACATATATAAGTCAATCTCTAAATCTCCAGGATTAAATCGATCAGATGTTTTTTAAAATAGAGAAAAAAAAAAGATATTCTTTTTCATTACAAATTTACCAGTCAAAAAATCCTTACTAGAGCGAATTAGTAACAGTTTGACTACAAATCAGTCATTTTCTACACATGATTACTACACGGAAAAAACTAGTATGAGTAGCATTGAAAAAAAATTACATTTGTTACGTAACATTCAGTAATATGAATTTCACTATAAATAGGTCAATTTTTTATGAACTTGTTTGGTTATTTTGTTGGTTGATTGTTTCGTTGGTTGTTTGTTTCGATGGCTGGTTGGTTGGTTTGTTAGTTGTTGTTTTGATGGTTATTAGATTGGCTTGTTATTGGTTGCTTAGTAGTTGGTATATTTGCTGATTGTTGAGTTGATTGCTTTGTCGGTTGTTTTTTTGTTTGGATGTTCAGAACGTTTTCTATGTGCGCAAAAATAATTCCCCATTATTAATAGGCTTGTTCTTTGCTTGTTTGGTTTGTTAGTTATTTGTCTGGATAGCTGGTTTGTTGGTCAGTTGATCGGTTTGTCGTTTCGTTGATTGTTTGTTTGGATAAATATTTTATTGGTTGCTTGCTTGGTTGTTTGTTAGTTAGTTGGTTTAATGATTGGTTGCTTTATTGTTTAGTTGTTGGTTCGGTTAGTTATTTGTTTGTTGAATGTTTACAACGTTTTCTATGCGAGCAAAAATTATTGCTAATTTTTTATAGGTTTGTTGCTTAGTTGCTTGGTTTTTTGTTTGGTTTATTTGTTGGTCGGTTTATTGTTTGTTTGCATGTTTACAACATTTTCTCTGCGTGCAGAAATCATTGCCAATTTTGTACAACCTTGTTGTTTGGTTGGTTTGGTCAATTAATCGGGTTGCTGTTTTGTTGGTTGGCTGTTTGTTTGGATAGCTGTTTGACTATCTGTTTTCTAGGTTGTTTGTTTGGTTTAATTGTTGGTCGGTTAGTTTGTTTTGATGTTTACAAACGTTTTCTATCTGTGAAAAATCATCACCATTTTTTTATGGGTTTTTTGATTGGTTGGTTGCTTTGTTGGTTGGTTGGTCGTTTTGTTGTTTATTTGTTTCTTTAGATGTTCACAACGTTTTCTATGTGTGCAGAAGTAATTCCCAATTTTTAATGGGCTTATTCTTTGCTTGCTTGGTTCGTTGGTTGTTTTTCTGGATAGCTGGTTTGTTGGTTATTTGGTCGGTTTGTCTGGATGGCTGGTTTGTTGGTTAGTTAGTCGGTTTGTCGTTTCGTTGATTGTTTGTTTGGATGACTATTTTATTGGCTGCTTGCTTGGTTGTTTGTTAGTTGGTTGATTTAATGATTGGTTGCTTTTTTGTTTGGTTGATGATTTGGTTAGTTATTTGTTTGTTTGAATGTTTACGTTTTCTATGTGGACAGAAATTAATGCCAATTTTTCATGGACTTGTTGTTTGATTGGTTTATGTATTCGGTTGATTGATTGGTCGCTTTCTTGGTCAACTGATTGATTTGTTGGTTATTTGATGTTTGGATTTTTACACCGTTTTCTATGTGAGCAAAAATTATTGCTAATTTTTTAAAGGTCTGGTTTTTGGTTGCTTGGTTTTTTATTTGGTTGATTTGCTGGTCGGTTTATTGTTAGTTTGCATGCTTACAACATTTTGTATGCGTGCAGAAATTATTTCCAATTTTGTACGGCCTTGTTGTTTGGTTGGTGTGGTCGGTTAATGGGTTTGTTGTTTTGTTGATTGGTTGTTTGTTTGGGTAGCTATTTGATTATCTGTTTTCTAGGTTGTTTGTTTGGTTTACTTGTTGGTTGGTTAGTTGTTTATTTGTTTTGATGTTTACAACGTTTTCTATTTGTGAAAAATTATCGCCAATTTGTTATGGGTTTGTTGATTGGTTGGTTGCTTTGTTAGTTGGTTGATCATTTTGTTGTTTATTTGTTTCTTTGGATGTTCACAACGTTTTCTATGTGTGCAAAAATAATTCCCAATTTTTAATGGGCTCCTTCTCTGCTTGTTTGGTTTGTTGTTTCTTTGCCTGAATAGCTGGTTTGTTGGTCAGTTGGTCGGTTTTCCGTTTTGTTGATTGTTTGTTTGGTTGACTATGTTATTGACTGCTTGCTTGGTTGTTTATTAGTTCGTTGGTTTAATGATTGGTTGCTTTGTTGTTTGGTTGATGGTTCGGTCAGTTACTTGTTTGGATGTTTACAACGTTTTCTATGTGTGCAAAAATCATTGCTAATTTTGTATGGGCTTGTTGTTTGGTTGGCTTGTTTGTTGGATGGTTCGTTTTTGTTATGTTCAGATGTTTACAACGTTTTATATGTGTGAAAAATTATCGCTAATTTTGTATGGGTTTGTTGATTGGTTGGCTCCTTTTTTAGTTAGTCGGTCATTTTGTTGCTTATTTGTTTCTTTGGATGTTCACAACGTTTTCTATGTATGCAAAAATAATTCCCAATTTTTAATGGGTTTGTTCTTTGCTTGTTTGGTTTGTTGTTTGTTTGTTTGGATAGCTGGTTTGTTGGTTAGTCGGTCGGTTTGTCGTTTCGTTGATTGTTTCTTTGGATGACTATTTTATTGCCAGGTTGCTTGATTGTTTGTTAGTTGGTTGGTTTAATGATTGGTTGCTTTGTTGTTTGGTTGTTGGTTCGGTTAGTTATTTGTTTGTTGAATGTTTACAACGTTTTCTATGTGTGCAAAAATTCTTGCCAATTTTGTATGGGCTTGTTGTTTGGTTGGCTTGTTTGTTGGATGGTTCGTTTTTGTTGTATTTATATGATTACAACGATTTCTATGTGTGAAAAATTATCGCCAATTTTTTATGGGTCTGTTGATTGGTTGGTTGCTTTGTAAGTTAGTTGGTCGTTTTGTTGTTTATTTGTTTCTTTGTTTCTTTGTTTCTTTAGATGTTCACAACGTTTTCTATGTGTGCAAAAATAATTCCCAATTTTTTATGGGCTTGCTCTTTGCTTGTTTGGTTTGTTGGTTGTTTGTCTGGATAGCTGATTTTTTGGTCAGTTGGTCGGTTTGTCGTTTTGTTGATTGCTTATTTGGGATGACTATGTTATTGGCTACTTGCTTGGTTGTTTGTTTGTTGGTTTAATTATGGCTTCCTTTGTTGTTTGGTTCATTGTTCGGTTAGTTATTTCTTTGTTTGGATGTTTACAACGTTTTCTATGTGTGCAGAAATTATTGCCAATTTTGTGTGGGCTTGTAGTTTGGTTGGATTGTTTGTTGGTCGGTTAGTTTTTGCTATGTTTAGATGTTTAAAAAGTTTTCTATGTTTGCGGAAATTATTGCCAGTTTTGCATGGGCTTGTTGTTTGGTTGGTTTGTTTGTTCGATTGATTGGTTATTCGCTTTGTTGGTCGATTGATTGATTTGTTGGTTATTTGATGTTTACAACGTTTTCTGTGAGAGCAAAAATTATTGCTAATTTTTTATAGGTTTGTTGTTTGGTTGCTTGGTATTTTGTTTGGCTGATTTGTTGGTCGGTTTATTTTTTGTCTGCATGTTTACAACATTTTCTATGCGTGCAGAAATTATTTCCAATTTTATACGGCCTTGTTGTTTGGATAGCTGTTTGATTATCTGTTTTCTAGGTTGTTTGTTTGGTTGGTTTTGTTTGTTTTGTTGGTCGGTTGGTTGTTTGTTTTCATGTTTACAACGTTTTCTATGTGTGAAAAATTATTGGCAAGTTTTTATGGGTTTGTTGATTGGTTGGTTGTTTCTTTGTTTGGATGGCTGGATGCTTGGTTTCTTTGTTGTTTGGATGGTTTATTGGTTGGTTGCTTTGTTAGTTGGTTGTTTCTTTGGATGGCTAGTTCGTCGGTTAATTGTTTTGTTGATTGTTTGTTTGTTTGGATATCGGTTTGATTGGTTGTTTGTTCGTTAGTTTCTTGGTTATTCGTTTTGTTTATAGTTTTCTTGTTTGGATGTTTAAATCGTTTTCTGTGTGTGGAAAAATTAATGTCATTTTTTATGAGCTTGTCGTTTGGTTGGTTGTTTTTTTGTTTCGAAGCCTGGTCTTTTAATTATAAAATCATATCATACAAAAAAATAATTATTGATCTAGTTAGAGTGACTTTAAATCTCAACAAAAATATTAAATTTTTTTGGATTTGGGTGATGAAACACTTATTTCACAATAAAAATTTTGAATAACTACTTATGTGTTAAAGTTTTTGACAACTTAAATTCGAGCTTAAATTAAGTTTGAGGAAAATATTATAAATTTTTTTTCAAGGTTATATAGATACAATAATATTCAAATAATTTAAAAAGATCTTTAGGACATGTAGAGGTATGCAAAAAATTAGAAAAAATTTGATACATTTTCGGAAATCTCTTAAAGTTTTAAAATATTCTTAATTTCTTAAAAAATGCTATAATCCCTGAATATTTTTTAAAATTATTCGCATTTTTCTTAAAATTTGAAAAAAATTATGTAAAATTGAAAAATTGCCTTAAAATCTTGGAGACTCTTTTTTTTAAATTTCCTAAGAATCTTAAAAACATTTTCTTATCCTCTTAAAACCTTTCAAAATTCTGAAAAAGCTTCTTATTTTTCTGTTCGAAATCTGCGAAATTTTTGCAAAATTAAAAAATCGCCTGAGAAATTTCCAGGTTCTTTTATGACAATTTTGGAAATCTTTCGAAATGTTTTGAAATCTTTTCAAATATCCTCCTAAAATTAATTTCTTATAATAAAAAATCATTTTGAACACAGGAAACTTGCAATGATTTTTTTAATTATAAAACCTTTCAAAATCGTTAAAAATCTACAAAATTCTATTTCAAAATCTTTTAAAAAATACATTTTGTTTCAGATTTCATCAAACTTTCTCAAATTTAAAATTATTTTTTAATTATTTTTAAACTTCTAAATATCTTTTAAAATGATTCCAACTTTTTAAAATTCTGCAAATTTAAAGAAGATTTTGGAAATATTTTAAAGTGTATTAATTTTTCTTTATTATTCTGTTCAAATTAATTTTTTCAACATTTACGAAATCTTCAAAAATCTATTCATTGTTTTCAGTTTTTTAGATCTTTCAAAATTTGTAATTACTTTTGAAATCTTCTCAATACTTCTCAATATCTACACAATATCTTTTAATTTTCTCTTAATATTAATTTTTCAACATAAAAATAATTCTAAATTTGCCTCGGAACCTCGAACAAATCTTCTTAGTGTCCCGCATACATGAATTTTTTCTGAAATTTTGTAATTTGGTAAATTAAAATTTTTTTACTTGAAATCTCTTACATTCTGTTTCCAAATTTTAGGAAATCATTTTAAATGTTTTGAAACATTTTTCTCTTTTCTCTTGAAACTAATTTTGAAAAATAAAAAATCACTTAAGAGTTATTAGCACCACAATCATCAATTAAATGAAAGAAATACAATCCGAAACTATAGAAGTTGTTTTTCGTATCTGGAATTTAAGTTTAATTAATCTCATTAAATAAAATAATTTACCAGTAAAATTGATATAAGACCAACTGCTTTTATTCTATGTATATTTTTTTTTTTAAAGTAGATATTTTTCTCTGACATACAAATCCCTCTATTTATAAGATGCAAAAAAACCTCTAGGCAAATTATGAATGATCCCCACGGAAATAATTCAACATTAAAGGCACCAAAAATCCTGGGAAGTACGTGAAATATGGAATTTTGAGATTTACTTCTTGTTGATTCATTCATAAGACTAAAAACCGTAGCATTAGCAAAAATCGAATGATTTATTTTCCCGGAGGGGATTTTTTTTTGATACGGCAACATTCATCGCCCTGGATTCTGTGGACCACATCGTTCGTTACTTTGAGAAATGACTTCGCTCGGGTCTTCCATATCCGAAAGGGAAGAAAAAAATTATGAAACAATGCTGAGCTCGAGGGTGGAAAGACTGGAAACTGAAGAGCGCTCCAAGCAAACCCTCGATTTTCACCCTTACCTATACTTTACGTGCACCCTCTCTTTAGTGACTCCCCCAGTACTCGAGTGCCTTCACCCTTTCACACGAGGGTATCTATTAGACCAGCAAAATTTAATATTTATCAATGTTGCTAGGCTCTACTACCGTAAATCTATCTTTACTCTGCGATGCTTTCTACATAATCTTATGCTAACAAGAGAGAAGCCAACTTTAATGCTGCAATTTTCATCAGCCGGGAAAACTTTGTAAGGGATTAAATATAGTTTAGTATGGAACGAGCGAAAATATGAAGACAGTGTTGAAAAAAAAACTGAAAAAACTAAACACACTTCTTTGAAAGTTTCGCTGAAGGCTTACAAAATATATAAGTTTTAAAACCAGCAAACAAGTCAACCAATTGAAAAACTAACCAAATCATCCTACATATAATCCAACTGATGAATCAAATGATTAAGCAACCAACGAACCAACCGACCAACCAGTCATCCAAAAAAACCACAAACAAACTAACAAAGCCGCTAACTAAGCGAACAAAAAACAAATCAACCAGCCATACAAAATAAATAACTAAATCAAACAAACTCACCAGGAATCTTAAAAACCAATTACCAAACCAAACAAACAATGAACAAAACAACCAACCCAAAAACCAACCAACAAGCTACACAATCAAAGAACCAACTTATAAAATAACCAACGAAACAATTAACCTGCTATCCAAATAAATAAGCAACCAATCGGCCATCCAAGTAAGCAAACGACTAACAAAACAGCCAATCGACAAATCAGCCACAAAAACCAAACCAACAAAGAAGCCAACTAACAAATCAAATGACTAAGCAACCAAAAAATCAACCTACCAACTAGTCATACAAACAAAAAAACCACAAACAAAGCAGCAAATCCGCTATCTAAATGAACAAACAACAAACAAATCAACCAGCAAAAAAAAATCAAGCAAACCAACCAGAAAACTTACAAACCAACCACCAAACCAAACAATTAACAAAACACTTAACAAACTAATTAACCAGCTACACAAATAAATAAGTAACCAATCGAATAATCCAAGTAAGCAAACGACTAAAAAACAACCAACCGACAAATCAACCACAAAAACCAAACCAACAAATACGCCAACTAACAAATAAAATGACTAAGCAACCAACAAACCAACCAATAATCCAAACAAAACAAACAAAAAACAACGAATCCACTAACTAAACGAAAAAACAAACAAATCTACTAGCCATAAAAAATAAATAACCAACCAAATCAAACAAACCAACCAGGAAACTTGAAAACCAATCACCAAACCAAACAAACAATGAACAAAACAGCCAACCCAAAAACCAACCAACAAGCTACACAATCAAAGAACCAACTTATAAAATAACCAACAAGCCAATTAACCAGCTATCCAAATAAATAAGCAACCAATCGGCCATCCAAGTAAGCAAACGACTAATAAAACAACCAACCGACAAATCAACCACAAAAAACAAACCAACAAACAAGCCAACCAACGAATCTAACGAGTAAGCAACCAACAAACCAACCCACGAACCAGTCATCCAAACAAAAAAACCACAAACGAACCAAAAAATCCGCTAACTAAACAAGCAAATAAACAGATCAACCAGCCATCAAAAATAAATAACCAACCAAATCAAACAAACTAACCAGGAATCTTAAAAAAAACACCAAATCAAACAATGAACAAAACAACCTACCCAAAACCCAACCAACAAGCTACACAATCAAAGAACCAACTTATAAAATAACCAACAAACCAATTAACCAGCTATCCAAATAAATAAGCAATTAATCGGCCATCAAAGTAAGCAAACGACTATTGAAACAACCAACAGACAAGTCAAACACAAAAACCAAACAAGCCAACAAACGAACCCAAAAACCAACTAACCAGACATAAAAAAAACAATATCCAACCGAATAATCCATAAAAAAACAATCAATGAACAAGCCAACCAAATAGCCATGCAAATAAACAAAGAAACAAAAAAAAATGAATCAGCCATAAAAGAAAAAACCAACCATACAATGAACCAAACAATAAAAAAACTCAGAACAAGGTTTCTAGACAAGTAACCAATGAAAAAGCGGTCCAAACAAACAACCAATCATCACAAAGTATCAACAAATCCACCAACCAACCAAGCAGCCATCCAAATGAAGAAGCGAGTAACCAACCGACAAAAGAAGCAACCACTCCTAAGAGAACAAACAAGCAACCAACCAAACAAAACAAATCATCGGCCATCTAAACAATCAGCAAACACACCAACGGACCAAGCAAACAACCAAAAAACCTACTGACACGATATCCAAAAGAACACCTAACAAAACAACCGACTAGCTGTCCAAACAAACAAGACACCAACGAACAAAACAACTAGGCATTAAAAAAAACAACAATCCGACAAACCAACCAATTAAAAAACAAACCAACCAACAAGCAACCAGAAAACAATTTAACGAAACAACAAACCGACTAATCAACCAACAAACAACTAACCAAAAAACAACTAACCAACAAAACAACTAACTAACAAAACGAGCAACCAAGCAACCAAAACCATCAAATTACCGACCATCTAAACAACCAGCTGACCCGCTATCCAAGAAAAACACCTAACAAAACAACCAACTAGCTATCCAAACAAACAAGACACCAACCAACAAACCAAATATCCATTCAAACAAACACCAATCCGACAAACCAACCAACGAAAAAACCAATCAATCAACAAGCAACCAGACAACCATTCAACGAAATAACAAACCGAATAATCAACCAAACAACTAACCAACAAAAAAACTAACTAACAAAACAAGCAACCAAGCAAACAAAATAAACAAATTACCAGACATCTAAGCAGCCAGGCAATAAAGCAACCAACCAAGAAAACAACCAAAAAACCTACTGAGCCGCTATCCAAGAAAAACACCTGACAAAACAACCAACTAGCTGTACAAACAAATAAGACACCAGGAAACAAACCAACTAGCCATTCAAACAAACAACAATCCAACAAACCAACCAAAGAAAAAGCCAACCAACAAGCAAACAGACAACCATTCAACAAAACAACAAACGGACCAATCAATCAACAAACAAATAACCCACAAAACAATCACCCTACAAAACAACCAACCAACCATACATAATAATAAACTTAGAAACAACCAAAAAAACACCAAAGCAACAAACTAATCAATAATCCATCCAAATAAATAACTAACAAAACCAATCAACCAGCTATTAAAACAAACAAGCAACCAATCAAGAAATAAAGAACTGACCAACAAACAAGTAAACAAAAAGAGCAAACCGAAAAACTAACAAACTAACCAAAAAACAGGCAAACAACAAAAAACCCAACAGCCATAGAAATAACCAAAAAAATAACAAAAAAAACTAACAAAACAACTAATAAAGCAGCCATCCATGCAAATAAACAACCAATTAATTAACAAGACAACCAAGCAACAAACTAATCGACCATCTACAGAAAAAAAACAAGAAATCAACAAACCAACCCGCTTTACATCCAAACCAACAAAAACAATCAATTGAAAAAACAACCCACCAACTAACAAACAACTAATAAACAAAGAGCCAATCAACCAGCCATCAAAATAAATAAACAACCAAGAAAAAAACCAGCCAGATATCGAAAGAATCTAGAAATGAAAAAACCAGACAGCTATAAAAAACACTTAACAAAACAACCAACTAGCTGTCCAAACAAACAAGACACCAACCAACAAACACACTAACCATTCAAAAAAACAACAATCTGACAAACAAACCAATAAAAAACCAACCAACCAACAAGCAACCAGACAAACATTTAACGAAACAACAAACCGACTAATCAACCAACAAACAACTAACCAACAAAACAGCTAACTAACCAAACAACCAACCAACCATACATACAAATAAATTTAGGAACAACCAACCAACCGACAAAACACCAAAGCCACAAGATAATCAATAATCCATCCAAATAAATAACCAACAAAATCAAGCAACCAATCAACAAATACAAAACCGACCAACGAAAAAACAACTAATCAAAAAGAGCAGACCGAAAAACTAACAAACAACTAACCAATAAATAGCCAACCAACAAAAAACCAAACAGCCATAGAAATAAACAAACAAATAACCAAAAAAACAACTAACAAAACAACCAATAAAGCAGCCATCCAAAAAAATAAAGAACCAATCAATCAACAAAAAAACCAATCAATAAACCAATCGACCATCTACAAAAAAACAAGAAATCAACAATCCAACCCGCTTTACATTCAAACAAACAACCAACAAAAAAATAATTAATTGAAAAAACATCCGACCAACTAACAAACAAGTAGTAAACAAACAGCCAATCAACGAGCCATCGAAATAAACGAACAAACAAACAACAAAATAACCAACCAACCATACATAAAAATAAACTTAGGAACGACCAACTAATCAACAAAACACCACATCCATAAACTAAACAATAATTCATCCAAATGAATAATAATGAAAAATAACCAATCAGCTGTTCAGAGAAAGAAGCAACCAATCAACAAATAAACAACCGACCAAAAAACAAACAACTAATCAAGAAGAGCAAACTGAAAAACTAACCAACAAAAAACCAAACAGCCATAGAAATAAACAAACAAATGACCAAAAAAATAACTAACAAAAAAACCAATAAATCAGCCATCCAAACAAATAAACAACCAATCAATCAACAAGAAAACCAACCAACAAACCAATCGATCATCAATAGAAAAGAAACAAGAAATCAACACACCAGCCCGCTTGACATCCAAACAAACAACCAACAAAAAAACAATCAATGGAAAAAACAACCGACCAACTAACAAACAACTAATAAACAATCAGCCAATCAACCAGCCATCGAAATAAACAAGCAAGCACCCAACAAAACAACCAACCAGATATCGAAACAATCTGGTTATCAGCAAAACAAACAGCTATAAAAAAACCGAACAACAAACCAACCAACTAATGAAACATTAATTCAAACGATCGAACAATTTATTACTGTTTTTAGCGATTTTCTCTTAGAATGGATATAGAAAGTCACAGTCATTATTGTTGACAAACGTCATTGTTTAAACAATTTATTATTATTTTTAATAATATTCTCTTAGAATGATGCTAGAAAATTGCTGTTTTTTTTTTAATTTTCAAATTTTTGTTCACTTTTCACTTTTAGTGAGTTAAATAACTAATTAAAGTTAACAAAATTGTTTGTTTACACAATTTATTTTTATTAATAATATTCAATTTGCCTAGCGCTAGAAAGTTGCGGTTTTTTCTTAAATATACAACTATTTGTCTACTTTTCACATAGGGTGAGTTAATAATAACTTCAATTTCGCCAAAATAATGATGTAAACAAATTATTATTGTTTATAACTATCTTTTTCTTTATTAATGCAATATAGTTGCGGTTTCTTCTGAAATGTTGAACTTTTTACCCACTTTTTCTTAGCAAAGTGATAAATAATGCAAGGTAACAAACATAAAAGTTTAAACAATTTATAATTGTTGATAACTATCTTCTCTTAGATAAGTGCTAAGCAGTTGCGGTTTTTTCTGTTTCGAACAAATTTCCGGGCGTTATTCATAAAAATTCGAGAGAAAAAAATGTCCAATGCATTTTTCGACCCCCTCCTGTTGGTGGTAGGAAGTTGTAGATCTTCCAGAAACAGAAGATGAAACTAGTTAAATCTAAAGAAATACTTTTGGAATAAAAAAATGCAGCTTTTGTTTATTGTTTCTCTCTAAAAAAAAAGGCTTTCTTACGACACTTAATGCGGACCCATTTTCCCGTAAAGATTTTATTCCCCATGCAAAAGCATGCAAAAGCGCCGAGTGAAATTAGTTCAGTTTACGCTGAATCCACTTCACTGCTGGAGGGGAAAATTAAATTCCTTACTCTTGGCCTCTACAGACCCTATTTTTCACTATTCACGCAGCAGCGATATGCGAATCGAGACCAGAAAAAAATTGAGCTCCTGCGTTATATATATATATATCGATTCCACGCCATTGTGCATCGTAATTAAAAAATAACTATGGCTTCCGCCAATCCGTCTGTCGTCTCTCTTCTAATAATTCACCAGAGCTGATCGATTCGGGAAATGAAGCTCCCGTCTGATGCTGTCGTAAAAATGCTTTGAATTTCAGGGCGATTGTGTCGGTAAAAGGTGATTTTAAAAATGTACGAGCCGTAAGACAATGCACCTGTCCATGCATCGCAGCTTATTCAGCAATTTCTGGTGAAACACGGTCTTACGCAACTTATTCCGAAATTTCTGGTGAAACATGGCCTTACACAACTTATTCAGCAATTTCTGGTGAAACATGACCTTACACAACTTATTCAGAAATTTCTGGTGAAACACGGTCTTACACAACTTCGGCGATCACCATACAGTGCTGACCGTGTTTTGATATTGTAGAATACTAAAGTTTCAAACATTTTTATCATTTATTCAAATGGAAAGTCTCTCAGTGTACATTTTTGAAGCTTAATTAAAATTAATGGCTTCTTCAAATGAACCAGCTTGAAAATCTTAAATTCTAATTTTGAATTCTGGACCATATTTTAATATAAATTTAAAAGTATCAATTATTTAAAATTTGCTTGCTGATTTTAAATACTGTAGAATTTTGGATTTGAATAACTTGGAATGCAATTCCAATTACAAACATCCGTAAATAAATTTTCTATTGGGTTGAGTAACATGCCAGAAAATTATGAAGTATTATTTATATATAATTCATCTATATTTGAATTAAATTAATTTCAATTAAAAATAACTATCAGCAGTCATATCTCGATAAATGACACTGCAGCAGGTGAAAATATAAAATTTAAATACTATACAGCTGTACATACTTTATTTTGATTATTACCACAAGACTCTTATTAAAAAGTGCCCTGGTTCACAGGTGCTTAAAAAACTGTCACTTTAAAGCAAAGTAAATCCGTGCTTCTCGACCTCAATCTAATTACTAAACAGATAGGTAGGAAATATTTGGTCAAAAGAGTGAGTGTTAGAAGATAAAAAGGAAAGATAAATTCCAAGCTATATAAATATAACAAAACACTTGATAAAAATATTTTTTTACTAAGACATCTTCTGTTATCGTCATTTAAGGTAAGTCTTATAGAGTAACCTATTTATTATGTCATTTCGAACTGATGTTGATGTCTTCAAATGAATGGCTTTACTACCAGAATTTAGTAACATTTTTCTAAAATAAACCTTAGCCTCTTCTGAAAGCCTGATATTACTCATTTGCGAGAGTAATCAAGTCACCTCGCGAAATTCGTTTAAACTGCAGAATTTAGAAAATAAGATTCGCTCTCTCGCTTTTCTGACTTGAAATGTTTAATGAGGAAGAACATTTTTTTTTGCCTCATCCAAATGAGGAAGCAAAGTGTTAATGAAATAAGCAAAAAATTCGCATAGACCTAATGAGCACAGCCGCAATACTTTGCAGCGGTTTTTCCAATTCGATTTGATAAAGATAATTAACTCTTGGAGGAAGGCACCCGTATATTCTATTTGCAAGTGCACCGCTCTCGAATCGATTACTCGGCGTGACTAAAATTGGATTTCCTTAAGAGAGCGATTACATTGCAGCATCCCCTTCGATATTCGACGTTCAACGACTTAGAGCCTCTTGACAAAGAAATGGGTCTCTCGACCCTTCGACTATCATTCGTTTAAGCTTTAAGGGAGCTCGCGAAACAATTTCCAAAGGTAACGAGATTTATCTTCCGGCAGTGAAGCGCCGAGATCAGGGCTGAGATTAGGCCGATCGATGTATGCCTGCAAGTTTTTGTCCCGCCCTTTCGTATCTTTATACGATGAGACGCCCTTTTTCGCCCCTGGTTAAATCTAAACCGCCTGAGAAAACACTTTTGAGATTGTAGATCATCATGAGTCAAGGGCAAGGGTGTAAGCCGAGCACTTTGGTCTTCTGTAATGTGGTGACTTTAATGAGCAACGAAACGCAGACCACTTTCTTTCAATAACAGCAGTCTTAAGGCGATGGAAAAACTTCCTCTCGAGTTGTAAGAAAAGGGATTGAGATCGAGCCACGTGTTAGGTGAGAAAAAACTTGCCGCTCATTAGTGGAAGCTGTGCTAATCCATTCGGTCTTATATAGATAATGCGAGTCTGGCGCAAGACCCTGGCAAAAACGATCCATGGCCAACGTGATATGCTAGATCGAATTCAATAAATTGCAGATCAGGAATTTATGTTTATGCCGTGACTAAAGGGTTTACGTGCTGAATAATGTTGTGTGATTAAAAGTTTATGAAGGATAAGGATAAAAATTAATCAAAATAGGCACCGCGCCTACAAAATAGGGTTTCGCAGCCCATTAGGACGACAATTAAGTCGTTTAAATCCCCCCTTCCACTACCCCCCTCAACTCATGCCACAACCCATCGGTTTCTTCCTCCTCTACTTCCCCGACCACCTTACCCCACCACTCATTTCCCCTGCTCGCCCCCTCACTTCTCCTCCCGCCCTTCCCTTCAAAGCTCAAGCTATGAAGCAACCAAGTTCTAGAACAACAAATCACAGCTATTCTATTAAACATGTGTACGAAATTGGTTGCAAAACTATTACAGAACGCATGTAACAGCATTCTAGATTCTAGAACTGTTCCAAATCTGTTATAGAATTTTCGTAAGAGAGTTCTAGAATTGTTATAGAATTATTACAGAACCTGTGTAAAAACGTTCCATAATTCTTTCAGACAGAACTCATCTGTCACAGCGCACGGTATGTCTCGAGTTTTCTAATCTTATTTCTGTAATACCTCACGATCATTTGATTTTTGATTTGTCTTTGAAGGGTAATACCTATATTTTTATGGGAATAAATATAGAATATAAAAAATAATTATAAAAAATGTTCTAAATGTTGAGTACCTTTGGACACCCTTTACCTATTAATTTGGAACTGGTGTATAAGGGAGAGAAGAGGGATTTCATTGACTTCTGTATGTTTTCAATACGAGTTGTAGGCGAGCAGACACGAGCCGCTATAATGTTTTTTTTTTTATAACAAAATTCGTAACTCATTTACTGATTGCTCTTTTTGAATAGTCGCCTTTCTCACATTCTTTATTAAAAATATATATTTGTTGGCTAATTGAGTGCGTATTTTTATACGGACAATTGAATTCTTTCTTAATTGACAAATAATAATTGTTGAGCCTTAGGTCGTCAAACTTGAATTATGATATACATTTCGTACAAAATATTTTCTTCATATTCAAATTAACTTCGCTAAATGAATTTGTGTAAGAATTTATTTGCGGACCTTCCTGCTAGTTATTCATCATTCATTTAATCTCAATTTTGGTAGTTTTCATTTATTTAAATTCTATAAATAAATCTTTTCCAAAACACAATTTTTAGAAAATTGAAAATATTACAATGTAGTAGAGTAGTACTATTTCTGCGTACAATTTTTTGTCAAATATTTAAAAAATATAAAAGTTAGTACTTCATCTTGATTAGGAAATATCCTACGTAGGAAATATTTGATGTAGGAAAAATATATAATCAGTATACTATGTGTACAATATATTCTGAGCATAATATTTTTCTTTAAGAACAGCGTTTTCTCGAAAAATTGCTAATTTTGAGGCGCTTGGATATCCTCTAAATTCTACTTTTTCTTAACGTTTATTTCACAGAAGTTCATCTGATCAAATAATAATTTGCCCTAATTTCTATTTTTCGGAATAACCTTTTATCCTGATTTCTTTTTCTCGGAATAATTTTTTTGACATAATTTTCAAATCTCATAATTTCTATTTCAAGCAATACTTATTTATCTTATTAATTTTTATTTAATATAATTCCTCTTTTTCCAAAACATCATTTGGCATAATTTTTATCTTTCTGAATGGTCATTTGTCAACATTTTCATTTTTTCGAATTTCAAATAACCACATATTTTTTCGGAATTACCATTTGCCATAATTTACATCATTCATGATTCTTATATCACGTAATTTGCGGCACTAAAATTATCGTGCGAAATTCGAGTTTAGCCCATCAGTCTGTAAATGTAATATGTGTTAGAATTTACATTTAAATTAGTAAATTTTTTAATGATCACATCAATCCAGCATGCTTTGACTGAAAAATCCGTCAATTCTACTGACAAAACAGTCAGATTAGATCAATCAAATGAATGATTTTTCGAGTGAAAGCTACTGATTAGACCATTTAGAAGGAATGATTCAATCAATGAAAGTTCCAGTTTAGATAATTCAAAATGATCGAATTAATTGGTGAAAGTTACGGGTTAGACCACTTAAAATGATTGATTTAATCAATGAGAGTTACTAATTAGAATGTTGAAACGTTACTGATTAGATCATTCAAAATTATTGATTCAATCAATAAAATATAGAGCTTAGATCATTCAAAGTTCCTGATTCAGTCAGCGGACTTTACCGATTAGATCATTCAAACTCACTGATTCAACAGTGAAAATCACATCAGATCATTCGAAGTGACCAATTTCGGCCGTGAAAATAACAGATTCGATAATTTAATCTGACTGATTTGAAAAGTCAATTTTGACGGATTTGTCAGTCGTCAAATCTGCATTATTTCAACCATTCACTTTTGACTGATACAAATTTAGAGTGTACATGACAATTCAGTGAGATAGGTATTATGATACATTAGATACAGATATACTATAGAATTTGAAAGAATAAAAATGATCACAAATAGCAATTCAGGAAAATGAAAATTATGTCTAGTGGTAACTCGCATTAAAAAAATTATGGAAAATGACAATTCAGAAAAATTATGTTAATAGAATTTAGGAAATATTCACTAAGAAAAAGGTTTGGTTGGCTAAAAAAAAGTTCGGTTGTCTAAACAAATTTTTTGGTTGCTATATAAGCAGCAAGACCGTTTGATTGAGTCAACCAAATTATTTTTCTGGCCGTTTGATTGATCCAACTAAGAAGTTTTGTCACGCTCAACAAAATTTTTTTGTGAGCACAACAAAACATTATATTGATGCAGAAATATATATTTTTTTGAATCACCCATATTTTTGTAAAAGCAATAAAATTACTTGGCTTAAGTCAAAATATGGTTATGGTTGAAGACAAATTTTTATTTTGTAGATATAATAAAATATCTCAATACACTGGAACCCGGATTTCAGTAAACTGGATTTGTGTTTTCCGAGGACGGATGACGCATGGAAAAAACAGTAGCACAGCGATAAAGCGCTGTACCCTAACGGACTAAATGAATAACTGCATCAGGTTGCGTCAGTTCACTCTCATTGTTTTCCACGGCCCTGACTTCTTACGTTCGGCGTCCCTGGATTCGTGCCCAAGCCCAGAACCGAAATTGTACTCAAATCGAGGTTCGAGTGTTATGTGATGATACGGTAAATTGAAAAAAAGGAATTGATTAAATAAAATATGTTCATTTGCAATGAATTTACTCCACTAATCATAATTAAATTTCATTACGATAATCCATGCTTGAATACGAGATTGTGATTAACGGAAAGACTTCTCCTCAAATCAAATGCTCAAATCAATACGGAATCAAAGCATTTTTCTTCTTCTAGCTTGTTCTTTACATGAAGAAGATTTTTTTTTTCATTCTGTAAAAGAAAATGAAGAATCGATATGTTCATGATTCTAAATTTTAATGTTAAATTGAGGGAAATCAGTATCACCACTGTCACTTTTTATAATAATTCTCTGAACTGCAAAAATTCTTAACATTTAAAAAATAGGTTTAGCTTTTCGCCGAAGAATACCGGAAACTACTTATAGTAAAACTTGATTCTATAATAAAAACTAATTTAAAAAACCTCACTGATCGAACCAACAATACGTTGTTTTCTCTGGCATCTGTACGATCAGAAAAATTCTTTGGTACAAGAAACAAACGGTACATTAAAAAAAAATTTGTTTGAGCCAAATAAAATGTTTTTTTAACACTAACCACTTTTTTAATAATCGCACTCAAATTTTTGTGATCAGAACCAAGCTTTTGTAAAATAAACAAAAACTGCTAAACAAAATTATACATATTTTCTGTTGAAAATCTCATGCCACAATATTCTCAACATTTTGGTAATGATACATTAGTGACCAGAGTGCTGTTATGTGAACATAATAGCCACGACTGAATATTGTATCAAATAATATGAAGGAAATTCCGCCTGAATTAACATTCGCTAATTACGCGAACAATATATTTCCGCCCAGGAAATGAGTATTCACGTCGTGTGCATAATTCTTGCGAAATTTCCGGAAAGTCTTTAGCTTTTCTTGAATTTAGTGAGAAGTATATGTAAGTGAGCATGGAAGACGTTCGTTTTCCGTAATCTGGAGGACGGTAAATTCTGACAAGGCTCATGGCACTCAAGAGGAGCAAAGGGTTGCAATAAGTATAGTTAGTAGAATAGCTGCAGTAGAAGGTAAATTCGGCTGGCTAGGGTAGTGGATAGTTGAGGGCGAAGAAGAACGGCGCGGCGTTGGAAGTTAGAAACGAGCTATCTGGAGTTGGTAGTCCAGACCTGAAAGCCTCCAGGGATCTTTCATAGACGGCTCCCTGCGGTTTCTGATGTACAATCGCTCCAGCGCGCTATCGGATTCCGGCGTTGCAGAAGCCACGGTAACTCCAATGAGATATTCGAGCGAATTGCAGGTAGCCCATCGACCTAGTTAGCAAACTGATCTATGGTTCAAGAATTGCCAAAATCCCTCGATACCACAGTGAGCTCTGATCCCCTTTTTTGGCCAATAAGACCAAAAGTCAAGATTTAAATATAAATCCAGAAAGTATGTGAATAATTTCCTTCTAATTGCAAAATTAACATATTTGTTTGCAAAATTGTAGAGTTTTTTCCCTCATTGTCCGCTGTAAAATGTTGACAACTCATCATAACACGCTACCCTTCACATCGTGGTAGCGGTTATTTTGTTGGACTCATAGGGTGACGTCTTGCTTTGCGATTTACAGAAGTAAGATTCCTAATGTTTTGGTTTGTATTTTAGACCACATAAAATATAAAGATGTTTTTTGGTTTTGGCCTTTGGTCTTGCAATTTAGAAGGTTATGACATAAAGTAGTCCTTATTTGTTTATGAAACGTCGATGCATTTCGCCATGAAATCAGAGCCTCATCAGGCCTGTAACAAGTGTGTGAAAGTAAATAACGATAAAATTGATACTGTTTTCCTTAATAAAAGTTTTTGAAAAAAGGAAAATTTATTAGTAAAAGCTTACCGCAAATGACCTTTATAATACTGGAAAGCCGTTTTTGAACATTTAAGAGATGAAGATTATTTGTCGGAGGTTAGATTTCTTTGAATCTGTGTGAACCTATATAAGCATTATTATGAAAAATAAATGTATAATTAATTTTAGATCCAAATTATTTATTATCATCATTGTTATATAAATAAATATACTTACGAGATCACAACCTTCTAAATTGCAAGACCAAAGGCCGAAACCAAGTAAGATTCCTAAGTTTATCGATAACTGATAATCATTTGGATTTATGTGTTTTTACTTTTACGTTGAATAACAGTTCTAACGATCCAGGTCTACTTTTAACACGTAAAATACATAATATACATTATTCAGGATGTCTACCCTAACCTGGAAAACCTGGAAACCCTGGAAACCTGGAATTGTCAGGGATTTGTATATACCTGGAAAAACCTGGAAATCTCAGGGAATTTTGTTCAATGTCTGGGAATTTTTTCGAGGCCGTGTATCATGTTTTTTTAATTGAAATATTAAATTATATAACAATGATTCTTCATTTGTAAAAGTTTCTTTATGTTACTTCATTGAACTATTTTGCTGAAAATTCTTTTTTTATTGTTCGAAATTAATTTTTTTAACTGAAAATTCAACTATTCTGTTTTTGGTAACAAATTGTTTGGTTTTAGTTGAAGATTCAAGTAACTGGTTGAAGATTCGTTCTTTTTGCTCGAATTCAATTGTTTTTTATCAAGAATTAAAATATTTTTTTGTTGAAATATCAACTACTACATTTTTTGATCAGATTTCATCTTTTTTGCAATGAAGATTTAATTACTTGTTTGTAAGTCACTTTTTTGTAAAAATTAATTAGTTTGGTTGAAGATTCATCGTTTTAATTGAAAATTTATTTGCTTGTTTTTTTTGTGTGAAAAATGTTGTTTTTTTTGTGAAAAATGTTTTTTTTTTACTGAAAATGTAACTGTTCAATTTTTGGTTGAACAATTATCTTTTTTAGTTCAAAATTCGACATTTTTTATACAAATAATTCTTCTTGGTTGAAAATTTATTTTTTTTTGTAGAAAATGCAATGATTTTAGTTGAAGACTAATCATTTTAATCGAAAATTCATCTTTTGTGTTTGAAATTCAACTATTTTAATTAGTTAGTTAGTTAGCAGTTTTAACTTATAATATTTATGTTTTGACCAAATTGATCTTATTATAGTTGAGAATTCAATTAATTGGTAGAAAGCCTGTCTCTTTTAATCGAAAATTCAACTATTTCGTTGTTGAAAATTCATCTTTTTGGTTGAAAATTCGAGTATTCCAGTTAAATATTTACCGTATTAGTTAAAAATTTATATTTTTGCTCAAAAATAAAACCACTTGGTTGTAAGTAAAACTAAATTTGTTTTTAGAATATGTCCTCTTTTTTTCGAGTGAAAAATTAATTTTTTGAACTAAAAATGTAACTTTTCCATTTTTTGTTCAAAACTGATCTTTCTCAGTTGAAAATTAAGCTTTTTGTTTGAAAATTCAACTATTTGGTTAAAAATTCATCTATCTTTTTGAAAATCCAAATTTTGACTTGAAACGTTAGGAATTTTGAACGGTTTAAATTGAATTTAATATGGTGTACCTGCAAAAATGTTATCTAAATATGCACTGAATTTTAAGTATGAGAAGACAAAATAAAAATAGATAAGAATTATTATTCAAATTCGTGGACTTTAGAGAAAAGTTCAAGAAATGATTATTACTTTTTTAGTATTATTTAATTATTTAATTAATCTATCGTGCTAATATATTTAAAAATATCCTGTAATATAATTTGTCAAAGCTTTCTAAATTAATTGAATCCCTAGAAACTTGAAGAAAAAAACATTATTTATCATAAACTCGCGAAACTGTTTACATATTTCGAGTTGATTGTTTAAAAAAAGACGAAATATTTTAATGGCTCCGTACTATGAAACATCATTCCTGGAAAAAACTTGAGTTACTCGGAGAAAACCTGGAATTATCAGGGAATTTTTTTGAGGTTTTGAGTAGACACCCTGTTATAATATTCTCTCCTAAATTATCATTTTGCTCAATACGTAACAATTAATTCATTAATTGCTCTAAATTTGTTCAATTTAGTCAAGTTGTGATTCACTGTGATGTAGTTGAAATGTAATTAAGTAATTTTCCTAAAGATGTGATCCAGTCATCTAGCATTTATGAAGAAATTAAAAGGGTATTTGAAATAATAAACTTGTCAATTTCGCGTTATTTCACCAATTCTTTTTTTAATTAAAGTTTAATTTTTTTATATCTATGCCTATTTTGAATGTTCGCAGAACGAAATTAATCATGAATTCAAGTTATCACTCGAAAATGACATACCTGAATATAATTTTTGACATGTTTGCACCATTGAATTTGATATAATATAAAATATAATTAATCGTACATATGCGACCGTCCGCGAAGAAAGGGACCTAATGCGGAAAAAATCGATATACACTTTTTTACGCCAATCGATAGTTTCTGAGTTACTCTTTCATTTCCAATGATCAGAAATTTTTTCAGTTAATTACTTTTATTGTTATTAAGCTACAAACATAGGAATGATAAGCGTACGCGGAGACGGAACGAGAGGCCTACAAAAGCCAGCCCCACCACTTACCACTACAACTGTACGCGACGTATCCGTGAGCTCCACTGGCTTGTGTGTAAAAGTGGAGTGGTAAGTGGAGGGAGTGCTTTTCGCAGACGCATCCTTACTACTCAAATGCTGGCTTGCGGACTCTGCTACGATCGCCCGTCCTGTCAAATTCAGCTTTGACCCATTAGGTCCCTTTCTCCAAGGACGGTCACATATTATGATTTAAAATATCAATTAGTGGATTCTATAAATTATATAACATATTCATATTTCATCGGAAGATTACAAAATCTTACTAACAAATTGTATATTTGCTGTCAATTTTAGTTTTTTATTTGCAAGAATGTTTCATTTTGACCTAACTATTAAATTAAAATATATGCTTAAATTTAAAGTACTATAAAATATAATGAGAAATAATGAATTAAAATACATATTGAAATAAGCACATTGGCTGCCATACAATTTTAATTTTTGTAGACATTCAGTAATTTGTGACTTTCATTTAAATATAAAAATTTATCTTAGCAGGAATTGAAAGCAAAGATAAAAATTATTTCGTCAATTTGAATGTTGATCCATTTCAAAGATGTTTTCGATTTGAAATTCACCAACTCGTTGTTGAATTTTGAATGTTTATATTTTAAAATCATAAAATGTTGAAACTTTTTTAAAAATAAATCTATGATATATGTCCCAGTAATCGTGAAACTTAGTTTTAATTTTCGTATATTGATCAAAATATATTCAAAGTTCCAGCAAATGCTAAAAACTATTTTTAGCGTTTTATATCATTGAATGGAATCACAATTAAATAGAATCAAACAAAGAGCAAGAAAATTGGTGTCAGGATTACTGGGCCGTTTACTTTATCTTCAAGATTTGCAATTCGAAATCCGTCAATTTTTAATGTGTAAAATTTTTAAATGACATTATTTTCGATGTTTTTCAAAAATGGCTCAATATTAAAGATTTACAATTGAAAATATTTCAATTTTTAAGATTTATAAATAAACGTGGTAGAAGAAACAATAATAGTCAATTTTTATGCAATTACTAAATTATTTCAATTAGGCAGTGAAAGTAACTTCAATTACTTCAGAATTAGTTGGAGCATTAACTTCCTAGAAGTGCCTTACAGGAGTGCAGAGAATAGGAGAGGAGTATTATGGGCTCATAATTGTACTGCGCTCATGCGCATTCGCAAACAACCGTGTACGATTATGGATGCGTCAAAGTAACCTTAAATTTCATAAGTGATGGACTTGTAAATCATATCTTTGTTAAATAAAATACCATATGTAGCAAGGAGCTAAAAATCTTTTTATCATTGCGTGTTTGCAAAACTTACGCTCGAATATAAAGACCGTTTCACACCTAGGTACATAATATACTATTAAAATCCCGTGAAATTATTCGAAATCCCTTTATATATCTCAAAATGCTTTATAATCATTCAAATATATTTGCAATCTTTGTAAATCTTTTAAAATACCTGTAAATTTCCAAAATATCATTCAAATCTCCTGTTGTACTTCAAAATTCATGAAAATATTTTGGTATCACGTGAAACCCTTTTAAATCCTTGGAAATTACTTGAAATATTTAAAATTTAATAAAAACCTCTCATAATCCTGTAAAATCCGTTGAAATCTTTTATAATCTCTCGAAATCGGTAAAATCCTTGGAACTCTGTAAAATATGACAAAATCTTCAGCGATTCCTTGAAATCTTTGAAATCCATTTAAAATTCATTAAAATATTTAAAATCCGTAGGAATCTTTCCAAATCTTTTAAAATTCTCTACAATATACCAAAATTTGTTGAAATCTTTTAAAAACCATTAAAATGTCTAGAAATCCCTTTTACTCCCTTATAATATTCGGAAGCCCTTTGAAATTCCTTTTAATATCTTGAAATCTTACGAAATCCTTTAAAATTCGTGCACATTCTTTGGGATTTTTTGAAAACTCCTAAAAGCCTTTGAAATTCCGTGGTTTATCTTAAAAGATTTCTAAGCCTCTTAAAATCCCTTGAAATCTGCGGAAATTCTTCTTAATCTGAATAAACTCATTAGATTCCCTTGAAATCCTGTAAAATCCCTTAAAAATTGAGATTCTTTTAAAAATTTTACTTGTTAAATTATTCCAACTCTTAAAATATTTTTAAATTCTTCGAAATCCTACCTTAAAACTTTTGAAATCTTTTAAAATTCCTTGAGATTACACGAAATCCCTTCAAAGCTTTGGAAATCTCGTTATATGTCGCAAAAATTGTGTCATTCTTGAAAATAGTTGGTACTCCTCTCAAATACTTTGAAACCACTTGAAATGTGTTGAACTGCTTTCATAAAATTGAGAAAAAGATATAAATTCTTACGTGACAGTGGCAGGGAAGGGGGTCATAATAATCTCACAGATCTCTATTACATCTATATCACGAATCCATACTTAGCTTTTTTATTTTGATTAACTGTGACCACCAGCTAGTTACAAATCTGATAAGAAAATTTCGGTTCTCTTCACAGAAAACCTTCAAGATAAAATTGATGAACCTGGCTGTAGTTGTCAACTGTCTGCAGTGTTTTTCTCCAAACCTTTCTTGAAATATTGTGTTGACAAGATGTCGTTCAGATTGTTGTTGAAACATGATTAATTGAGGAATTTTAATTCCAACGTTAGCCCTGAACGAGCTGGAAATAAGTTAGTTCTACGTAAAATTTTGTAACGGTAGACAGGTCGTATTTCTGAACTAATATTGTATGAGTCTTTCTTTGAAATCATAGTCTGAATTTTCAAGTTTTAATTAATGAAAATTGTATATAAAATGTGTCAGTTACTTCGTGAGCTGGAGCGAACTGACGAGACATCTGAAGAGCTTTCATGCTCATGTCTGCAATTAGGATGAAAACCATTAGAAAATAATTGTGATTAAGAGGCGATTGTCGACGTACGCGTTTTCCTTAATTAAAGATCGCGGAATAATTATCTCTGCGCGGTACGAGTAATTAAGTTGTCCCCAGTTCTTCAGCGGCCGATCGTTCTCAAAGACGCGGTCCCGCGTATATGAATAATGCAGCCCGTTTCGAGAAACGGTTACACAATGAATTCGTCGGACTTTTAATAAAAGCTGCTATCGCGCGAATGAAAAAAAAAGAAAAAAATTGAAGAGTGAGAGGGGAAATCTAAACGAAACTCACGCTCGTTAATGCAACGTTCGTTAATGCAGCGGCACTGCCTTATCCACGGATCTTACATTCTTAATGATAATTAGACGAGGTTCATATACTTGTCCTAAATTCGCGCTTGTAGAAATACTCCTTAAGGATTCACTCAAAGCTTTTTCTACCCCTGAAATATTATAATTGATCAAAAATCTTCATATGTATGAAAGTAATCATTAAATATTTCAAAATAAAGTAGTTACCAATTTATATTTCGTGCTTTTTTAATTTTTATCAGCAAAATTCGACTGAATCAAATTGAAAGAATGCGCGAATGATTCTGCGACTTGAAATGTATAACCAGAAGCACGTTTTAAATTTTTCTTTGAATTTTCATGGAAACAATTTATTATTGTTCATCCTAATATTCTCCTAGAGTAATGCTAGAAAGTTGCAGTTTTTTTTCTATAATTTTCTACTTTTTACCCACTTTCCAATTAGTGTGAGATAATGATCATTTCAATTAACTAAAATTAATTAATTAAATAAATTATTATAGTTTATAACTATCTTCTCCTATATTAATGCTAAATAGTTACGGTTTTTTGTGAAATTTTTAACTTTTTGTCCACTTTTGACTTAGTGAGGTAATTATTAATGCAAGTTAATAATTATAATTATATACACAATTGATCATTGTTTATAACTATCTTTTCATAGAGTAGTGCTAGACAGCTGCGCTTTTTGCTGGAACCTTCAGTTTTACTTTGACTTTTTAGTTATGAACAAATAATTAATGAACATCCACAAGAATTATCTTTAAAATAGTATTCTATTTATTTCCAAATGAATTATTTTTACTCATTTGGTAATATTTAAAAAATATAAATTCAAACAAATAGGCTATCTTACAGTAGAGATAAAAAAATGCGAAGTTGATTGCAAAGGGCAAAAGAAAAATTTAGACTTGCACATCTTTTTCTGTCAATTTCCCCCTCTCCCGCCCCTTACTACCCTGAAGAAAGTATGTTGTTATAGATGATAATATACGTATGTATAAAGATTTAAAAGGTTTCAATCAAATAATTAATTGATTATAATATCTCACGGGAAAAGGTAGATTTACTGCAGTCAGGAAATTGCTTCCTGTTCTCTGTTACTACGTAATGAGTGAATATTGTTTCAGACTTTCGTCTCTAGTAAGAAGAGAATTAAAGTCAGATATCAATTTTACGAATATCTGTTCTATTTCAGAGAAGTATAGTGAAAAGTTAAAAGTAAGTTGAAAAAACTGGAAACAACCGCGATTTTCTAACTATATTCTACGAGAAAATTGCAAAAACTATAATAAATTCTTTGAACAATTCATATAAACATCTATACATCAGTATAAAGTAGTATTTTATGTATTATAAACAATTCGTTATGAAAAAAGCCGCAAACAAATCATAATTATCGCCGAAAATTCGAAAAAACCCAATTTTTGTATAATATGGAGTTTTTTGGGACCCTATAAAATAGACTTATGGGTGCGATATTTTGAAAATAATTTTTCATCCGTATTCTAAGGCTAATTTTGCGGAGAAATGTTGAGTTTCAACTCGATCAAGAAAATATGGACGATTCAGTCGATCTCGGAGCAGTGAGGGTACGTGGGTTAGCGTTCGCAGATGATAAGGCTGTTATAGCAGAGTCAATTGCAGACTTGCAAAGAATATTGAGCAAACTAAATACAAGCATGAAGGACATGGACCTCAAAATTAACGTAAGTAAAACAAAAATTATGGTGTTTGAAGGAAAGGGTGAGAAAATAATATGCAACATTGTCCTAAATGATGAGAGAATGAAACAAGTTGATGAGTACGTATATCTTGGTAGCCTATTGACAAATGACGAAAAGATAGATGGAGAGTTAGATAGGCATATAAACCAGGGTAACAAGGTTATCGGTAAAGCAGGACCCATTATCAAAATCAAAAGTATATTAAGTAAAGCTATGATGATATCGCTTTGTACTCCCATTTGGAAGCCACAACCTTCTTCCAGCGATCTTCCCACTTTTGGAAGCACTCCTTAAAGTCACCTTTCGAAATACCTAATAGCTGCTTCGTCGCATTCTGTTTTATTTCATCTGCATCTTGAAATCGTTTTCCTTTCAGAGGATACTTCTACTTGACAGACAATCAGAAATCACAGGGAGCCAGATCAGGACTCATCCCCAATCATGAGCCACGCGGCTCATCCGCAAATCTTGACTCAAAATGTCCGAAACAATCATTCTTGAGAAAATTCCAAAAAGAATTTTGAATATTTCAGATCTGTCAAGAAAGTATGTATTTCTTTAATTGCCTTAAAATCTTTCTTACGGTTATACGATGATTTCCATTAGTCGATACTCGCACTTATTCCACATTCTGAGATCTACTGGCCATTGCGGGTCTGCTAGAGCGAGGGTCTCTTCCCACTGAAGTATGACCACTTTCAAATCGCTTGAGTCACTGTTTAAATTTAGTATAACAGTATCACTCATAAATTCATCACCATACACTTTCCGAATCATAACGATGATTTCCGAACACACTTTGTTCGGTGTGTTCCGTCATCCTAAAATACGACGCGTACAAAGTAAGACGTTTTCGCAACTGCGTATACTATGCGACTAAAGATTCGCAGGTCCGAATCACTTAGTGAAGGGCGTCACAGAGATCCCTCATACATGGCAAATACCTGCTTTTGTCAAGGTAACAACTAGGTAAAAAGTTAGAGCACAAGGTAGGATACTTTTCAGACAGATGAGGTATCTTACGTGTTAATATTTTTATCTAAAGGCAACCTGCTACAGAGATACTTCACCAAAGATTGTGCTCATGCACTAATAATCACGAAGTTGAGGTAGGAAAGAAAGTGTTGGCGATATTCTTTCATTTTTATCGCTGACAGTACCACGCGACCGTAAAGTATAGAGAGGAGTAATAACTTAGAACAAAATAATCTCATACATATGTTCAAGAAGGAAGTAAAACTAACGCTCCAAGTCTATCGTTGCACTATACTGTTATTATTTAGTTATTTAGGCTTTATCTAAAGTTTCCGAAGACCACGTTGATTTGATACTTTTGATTTTCACTGAAGCAGAACTTTAAGGGAATTCAGACGACTCGGGCTTTTGCCACATAAATAATAGGTCTACGAAGATGCATTGTACAATGTAATATTTGAACCACATAATCTAAAAGCAATTTTGCTCGTGGAGGCGAAGCAATTTTTTTCGAAAAATGATCTTGTTTTTTTTTGTGATTGAAAATTGAGCGTTCTTTTGCGCCTGTAGAAAGCAACGCGCCAGCTAAGACTGTATGCTGGTCTGCAGTCACCCGATCTAGTTTCAAGTCGAATAATATCTGTAATTACTGGGTCTTCGTCGCTTATAGTAATATATAATATAATACAATAATAAAAGTAAATAATAAAAACTTATAATGATAAATTGTAAGTTGGTTTGATGGTTAGAAAAAAAACATCCTTACGGAAAAAGGAGGATATTATACATATTTTCGAAATATATCAATTAAAAAGAAAAAACAACAAAAAGAACATTTTCCGCAAAAATCACTTTGCTCCCGCGAGTAAAATTGCCTTTAGATTATGTGGTTCAAATATTACATTAAACATTGCATCCTCGTGGACGTATTATCTATGTGGCGAAAACCCGAGTCGTTTTAATCCCCTTAATTGAGTCTTGACTAACTAGAAGATCAAATAAATACAGAACTGAATAAAATACTAATAGACACAAAAAAGTGATGCTTCTATTTTCTGAAGTGAAACAGTAATTAAATAGAAAAAAAAGAAATAAATGAGATGTCCGAATATTAAGTAATGTTCAGATATTTAAATTTTGAGACACTATGAAAAAAGTAAAAGAGCACCAAAAATTTAATGAAATAATTCATATCGAATAAATCAATAGAATAGGATTAGGTAATTTATTCAGTCAGATATAAACGTACTCAAGAAGCATGACACTGTAATAAATCGTGCGCAGCGAAGTGGACTTACTTTACCACAACTAGAGGGTTGATGAGACTTTTCGTGTAGGGAGACGCAAGAAAAACTCGTTAATTTTGCAGCCAATCGACCCTTGGCAGCAATTAAATACAAACGCGACCTCCTACGAATTTGGTTTTTCTCCTACGCGCCTGCGTGGGTTTCAGATTCAGATCATGAAAAAGCAAATTCACCATTTTCCAGAATTTACTACAAATAATAATGTAAATAATGTTAATAATGTTATGCGGCTCGGTGGCTCAGTTTGTTAGACGCTCAGACTTCACCTTAGCGGTCCGGGGTTCGATCCCTGAGCCGGTACCTCTGGAAATTTGTCTATGTTCTTTTACTGAGGTTCTGGTGGTTCGGATCCCACCTTAAGATGTAGGTCCCCTCATCATGCACTTGACTCAAACCACGTCAAGGCCCACGCTCTTATCAGATCACTTGATTGCATTATAATAATGCGTCCGTGATTGATAATATATACCGGGACAGCCCCGTGTAAAATACCCAAAAAATATTTTTTTTAAATCCAACTCTAACCAACAATGCCTGTGACATATTGGGCTGTAACCATCTTAAGCCTGAGATATACTTTTTCTTAACATAAATTAGACATTAATTTATGTAAAAAATTCAAATCATTTGTTTTCCTACGATCTGTTCCTTCGTGATGTATGAGCTTTACTCAACACAGACAGTGCTTGTTCGTTGGACGTAAATCTAACTTATTCGCCCATCCTTAAGCAAGTAAATTAGCCTCTCGCCCGCAAATAGAATGAGAGTTGACCGAGCAGTTTAGAAGCACGAATTTAGTTGGGAAACAGTTGCTTCAATTTTAACCAAACTCCAGACTCTTGCTTAAACCTTAATGTATATCTCAGTGAAGCCCAAGTTTTTTTTTAACGCAACTGGCACCATCAATCGAGTGCCACGCATACGTGCAGTTTTTCAATTGCAGGGAAAAATAATTTTTATTTAAAAAGAAAAATTTCAAATAATTATTCATTTTTTAGGTTTATTTATTTACTCGTTTTCAGCGTTATATGAATATCAATTTTCTCAGATTCTTGAGAGAACTCTAAAATATTTTGTAGATTTCAGATGTCAAATCAAAATTCCATTAAATGTTGAGTTGAAAAAGGTGAGTAAAAAAATATTGGACTGGTCATCCCGAATTTCGGGATGACGAGACACATCGACGAAGCAATTTATTTTTTATTCAAATAGTTTAATTTCAACGAAAAAAATGAATTTTTAACCAAGAAGATCAATTTTCTGATGAAAAGCATGATTTTTCAACAAAAATAGATACATATTCACCCAAAGAGATGACTTTCAAATTAAAATGATGATTCTTTAAACAAATAAGTGAATTTTTCACAAAGTAGCTCAACTTTTAACCGAATGGTTCAATTTTCAACAACAAAAAATTTAATTTTAAATTAGAAAGAGTTGAATTCATAAAAAAAGATGAATTTTTAACAAAATAGTTGAACCCTCAACCAAACCAGAATAATTTTCCACTGAACAGTAGCATTTTTAACCAAAAACTATGAAACTTCTATGACAAGAGATGAATGCTTAAACCAAAAGGACGAAGTTTCAAGAAAGTAGTTGAATTTTCAACCAAAAAAAATTTTCAGTTAAGAAAGAAAAATGTAACAAAAATTATAGTTTTAGAGAAACATAATGTTCGTTAATGAAAAAATTATAGAATCATTTATTTCTCGAGTCTATTGGTTTACTTTTCTCAAGGCTGTATAAACATTTTTTCCCCGATTCTTGAGAAAATTCAAAAAAGAATTTTGAATATTTCAGATCTGTCAAAAAAGTATGTATTTCTTTAATTGCCTTCAAATCTTCCAGATTCTCTTTTGCAAATTTTAGAAAACTTTCGACATGTTTAAAAACCTTAATAAATATTCGCTTAAAATTATTATTTTTTTCAAATAAAAATCTACCTTGAATTTTCCCAGGAATCTTCAGCAATTTTTTGTGTTATCTTGAATCTTTTCAAAATTCTTAAAAAGTCTTCATTTTAAATCTTCAAAAATCTACATTTTGTTAATTTTTTTTTAATCTTCTCAAAGTTTAAATTATTTTCGAATCTTTTCAAACCTTCGAGATATCTCTTAAACTTATTCACATTTGTTATAAAATGTTGTAATCTTGTAAAATTGAAAAATTTTACTTTTGAATATTCGACATTCTTTTCCGAAATGTTAGAAAATAATTTGAAATGTTTTTTTACTTTTGTCTTAGGATGATTATTATTATTATTATATCATTAAGCCGTTTCCCTTTCGGGGTAGGCGTGAATTGCTCGGTGGTAAAGTAGTGATCTTCTCCGGGGAAGTCTGGTTTTTCCAGTACTTTAGGGTTCCTGGAGTAAGTTCCTCGAGAACACAAGATAGAGCCACTGCCACCGGTATAAAAAACACATCTTCTTCGGGGAAGTCTAGGTTCTTCAGTATTTTAGGTTGCTTGGAGTAGGTTCTTCGAGGACACGAGATTGATCCGATGCCCCAGGTGAAAAACATACATCTTTTCCCGGGAATTCTGGTTCTCCAGTACTTTAGTGTTTCTGGAGTGAGTTATTCGAGGACATGAGATTAATCAAATGCCCCAGGTGTAAAACACACATCTTCTCCGCGGAAGTCTGGTTTTTCAAGTACTTTACGGTTTCTGGAGTGAGTACCTCCAGCACACGAGATTGATCCAATGCCCCAGGCGTAAAACACACATCTTCTCCGGGGAAGTCTGGTTTTCCCGTACTTTAGGGTTTCTGAAGTGAGTTCGTCGAGGACACGAGATTGATCCAATGCCCCAGGCGTAAAACACACACCTTCTACGGGGAAGTCTGGCTTCTCCAGTACTTGAGGGTTTCTGGAGTAAATTACTCGAGGACACGAGATTGATCCAATGCCCCAAGTGTGAAACACATATTTTCTCTGGGAAAGTCTGATTTTTCCAGTACTTTAGGGTTTCTGCAGTGAGTTCCTCGCGGACAAGAGATTGATACAATACCTCAGGTGTAAAAAAAAAATCTTTTCTGGGGAAGTCTGGTTTTTCGAGTACTTAGGGGTTCCCGGAGTGAGTTCCTCGAGGACACGAGATTGATCGAATGCCTAGGTGTAAAACACACATCTTCTCCATGGAAGTCTGGTTTTTCCAGTACTTTAGGGTCTCTGGAGTGAGTTCCTCTAGGACGCAAGACTGATCCAATCCCCCAGGTACAAAAAAAAATCTTCTTCGGGAAAGTCTGGGTTTTTCAGTATTTTAGGTTGCTTGGAGTAGGTTTTTCGGGGACACGAGATTGATCCAACGCCCTAGGTGTAAAACACACATCTTCTCCGGGAAAGTCTGGGTTTTCCAGTACTTTAGGGTTTCTGGAGTGAGTTTCTTGAGGACACGATATTGATCCCAAGCCCCAGGAGTGGAACACACATCTTCTCCGGGGAAGGCTGGGTTTTCCAGTACTTTATGATTTCTGGAGTGAGTTCTTTGATGACAAGTGATTGATCCAATTCCCCAGGTGTGAAACACACATCTTCTCTGGGGAAGTCTAGTTTTTCCCGTACTTTAGGGTTTCTGCAGTGAGTTCCTCGAGGACACGATATTTATACAATGCCCCAGGAGGAAAACACACATCTTCTCATTAGAAGTCTGGTTTTTCCAGTAATTTAGGGTTTCTGGAGTGAGTTCGCCGAAGGCACGATATTGATACAATGTCACAGGAGTGAAACACACATCTTCTCCTGGTAAGTCTGGTTCTTCCAGTACTTCAGGGTTTCGGGAGTGAGTTTCTCGAGGACGCAAGATGGATCCAAAGCCCCAGATGTAAAACACATCTCTGGGGAAGTCTGGGTTTTCCAGTACTTCAGGGTTTCTGCAGTGAGTTCCTCGAGGACACGATATTGATACAATGCGCCAGGAGTGAAACACACATCTTCACCTAGGAAGTCTGGTTTTTCCAGTATTTAGGGTTTCTGCAGTGATTTCCTCGAGGACAAGATATTGATATAATGCCCCAGGAGTAAAACACACATATTCTCTGGCAAAGTCTGGTTTTTCCAGTATTTTGGGTCTCCGCAGTGAGTTCCTCGAGGACACGATATGGATACAATGCCCCAAGAGTAAAACACACATCTTCTCCTGGAAAGTCTGGTTTTTCCAGTACTTTAGGGTTTCTGTAGAGAGTTCCTCGTGGACACGATATTGACACAATGCCCCAAGAGTAAAACACACATCTTCTCTGGGGAAGCCTGGTTTTTCAGTACTTTAGGCTTTCCGCAGTGAGTTCCTCGAGGGCACGAGATTGATAGAATGCCCAGGTGTAAGACACACATATTCTCTGGGGAAGTCCAGTTTCTCCAGTACCTTAGGGTTTCTGCAGTGAGTTTCACGAGGACACGAGACTGATACAATGCCCCAGGTGTAAAACACACATCTTCTCCAGGAAAGTCCGTGTTTTCCAGTACTTTAGGGTTTCTGAAGTGAGTTCTTCGAGGACACGAGATTGATCCAATGCTCCAAGAGTAAAACATACATCTTCTCTGGCGAAGCCTGGTTTTTCCAGTATTTTGGGTCTCCGCAGTGAGTTCCTCGACAACGCAATATGTATACAATGCCCCAGAAGTAAAACACAAATCTTCTCCTGGAAGGTCTGGCTTTTCCAGTACTTTAGGGTTTCTCCAGATAGTTTCTCGTGGACACGATATTGCTACATTGCTCCAGGAGTAAAACACACATCTTCTCCTGGAAAGTTTGATTTTTCCAGTACTTTATGGATTCTGCAGTGCGTTCCTCGAGGACACGAGATTGATAAAATGCCCCAGTTGTAAAACACACATCTTCTACCGGGAAGTCTGGTTTTTCGAGTACTTTAGGGTTTATCGAGAGAGTCCTTCGAGGACACAAGATTGATCCAACGCCCCAGGTGTAAAACTCACATCATCTCCAGGGAAGACTGGCTTTTCCAGTACTTTAGGATTTCTGCAATGAGTTCCACGAAGACATGAGTTTGATACAATGCCCCAGGTGTAAAACACACATCTTCTCCAGGGAAGTCTGGTTTCTGCAGTACTTTAAGGTTTATGGAGTGAGTTTCTTGCGGATACGAGATTGATCCAATGCCCCAGGTGTAAAACACACATCTTCTCCAGAGAAGTCTGGTTTTTCCAGTACTTTAGGGTTTCTGCAGTGAGTTTCTCGAGGAAACAAGATTGATTCAATGCACCAGGTACAAAACACACATCTTCTCCTGGGAAGTCTGGGTTTTCCAGTAATTTAGGGTTTCTGCAGAGAGTTCCTCGTGGACACGATATTGACACAGTGCCTCAGGAGTAAAACACATTTTCCAGTACTTTATGGTCTCTTCAGTGCGTTACTCGAGAACACGAGATTAATCCAATGCCCCAGGTGTACAACACGCACCATCTCTGGTGAAGTCTCGTTTTTCCAGTACCTTAGGGTTTCTGGAGTGAGTTCATCGCGGACACGAGATTGATCCAATGCCCCAGGTGTAAAACAAACATCTTCTCTGTGAAAGTCTGGTTTTCCCAGTACGTTCGGGTTTCTGTAGTGAGTTCCTCGAGGACACGATATTGATACAATGGCCAAGGAGGAATACACACACATTCTCCTCAGAAGTCTGGTTTTTCCAGTACTTTATGGTTTCTGGAGTGAGTTTCTCGAGGACACGAGATTGATCCAATGCCCCAGGTGAAAAACAAACATCTTCTCCCGGGAAGTCTGGTTTCTGCAATACTTTAAGGTTTCTGGAGTAAGTTCCTCGAGGACACGAGATTGATCCAATGCCCCAGGTGTGAAACACGCATCTTCTCTCGTGAAGTCTGGTTTTTCCGGTACTTTAGGGTTTCTGGAGAGAGTGACTCGAGGACACAAGATTGATCCAACGCCCCAGGTGTGAAACACACATCTTCTCCCGAGAAGTCTGGTTTCTGCAGTACTTTAGGGTTTCTGGAGTGAGTTTTTTGCTGACACGAGATTGATCCAATGCCCCAGGTGCAAAACAAACATCTTCTCCAGGGAAGTCTGGCTTTTCCAGTACTTTAGTGTTTCTGGATTGAGTTCCTCGACAACACGATAAGGATACAATGCCCCAGGAGTAAAACACACATTTTCTCCTCGAAAGTCTGGTTTTTCCAGTACCTTAGGGTTTCTGCAGATAGTTCCTCAGGGACGCGATATTGCTACAATGCCCCAGGAGTAAAACACACATCTTCTCCTGGGAAGTTTGATTTTTCCAGTACTTTATGGATTCTGCAGTGCGCTCCTCGAGGACACGAGATTTATACAACGCCCCAGGTGTAAAACACACATCTTCTCCCGGGAATTATTGTTTCTGCAGTACTATAAGGTTTCTGGAGTGAGTTTCTCGCGGACACGAGATTGATCCAATGCCCAGATGCAAAACACACATCTTCTCCAGGGAAGTCTGGGTTTTCCAGTACTTTAGGGTTTCTTCAGTGAGTTTCTCGAGGACACAAGGTTGATTCAATGCACCAGGTGCAAAAAACACATCTTCTCTGGTGAAGTCTGGTTTTTCCAGTACGTTCGGGTTTCTGCAGTGAGTTCCTCGAGAACACGATATTGATACAAAGCCACAGGAGTAAAACAAACATCTTCTCCTGGGAAGTCTGGTTTTTCCAGTACTTGAGGGTTTCTGAAGTGAGATTCTCGAGGACGCGAGATTATTCCAATGCCCCAGGTATAAAACACACATCTTCTCTGGGGAAGTCTGGTTTTTCCAGTACTTTATGGTTTCTGGAGTGAGTTCGTCGAGGACGCGAGATTGATCCAATGCCCCAGGAGTAAAGCACACATCATCTCCTAGGGAAGTCTGGTTTTTCCCGTACCTTAGGTTTCCTGCCGAGAGTTCCTCGAGCACGCAAGATTGATCCAACGCCCCAGGTGTAAAACACACATCTTCACCGGGGAAGCCTGGGTTTTCCAGAACTTTGGGGTTTCGGGAGTGAGTTCCTCGAGGACACGAGATCGATCCAATGCCCCAGGAGTGTAACACACATCTTCTCCGGGGAAGTCTGGTTTTTCTAGTACTTTAGGGTTCCTGAAGTAAGTTGCGCGAGGACACGAGATTGATCCAATGCCGCAGGTGTAAAACAGACATCTTCTCCCGGGAAGTCTGGTTTTTCCATCACTTTAGGGTTTCTGGAGTGAGTTCCACGAGGACACAAGATTGATTCAACGCCCCAGGAGTGAAGTACAGACCTTCTCCGGGAATGTCCAGCTTTTCCAGTACTTTTTAGTTTCTGAAGTGAGTTCCTCGAGGACGCGAGATTGATCCAATGCCCCAGGTGTGAAAGACACATCTTCTCTGGGGAAGTCTGGTTTTTCCAGTACTTTAGGGTTCCTGCAGTGCGTTCCTCTAGGACATGAGATTGATACAATGCCTTACGTGTAAAACACCCATCTTCGCCGGGGAAGTCTGGTTTTTCCAGTACGTTAGGGTTCCTGAAGTAAGTTGCGCGAGGACACGAGATTGATCCAATGCCTCAGGTGTAAAACACACATCTTCTTTGGGGGAGTCTTGTTTTTCGAGTACTTTGATGTTCCTGGAGTAAGTTCCTCGAGGACGCGAGATTGATCCGATGCCCCAGGTGCAAGACAGACATCTTCCCCATGGGAGTTCGGCTTTTCCGGTACTTTAAGGTTTCTGGGGTGAGTTCGTCGAGGACACGAGGTTGATACAATGCCCCAGGTGTAAAACACTCATCTTGGTCCGGGAAGTCTGGGTTTTCCAGTACTTTAGGGCTTCTGAAGTGAGTTCCTCGAGGACACGAGATTGATCCAATGCCCGAGGTGTAAAACACACATCTTCTCCGGGGACTCCTTGGTTTTCCAGTACTTTGGGTTTTCTGGAGTGAATTCATCGAGGAAGCGAGATCGATCCAATGCCTCAGGTGTGAAACACACATCTTCTCCGGGGAACTCTGGTTTTTTCAGTACTTTATGGTTCCTGAAGTGAGTTTCGCGAGGACACGAGATTGATCCAATGCCTCAGGTGTAAAACACACATCTCCTCTGGGGGAGTCTAGTTTTTCGAGTACTTTGTGGTTCCTGGAGTAAGTTCCTCGAGGACACGAGATTGATCCGATGCCCTAGGTGTAAAACACACACCTTCTGCGTGGAAGTCTGGCTTTCCCAGTACTTTACGGTTTCTGGAGTGAGCTCGTCGAGGACGCGAGATTGATCCAATGCCCCAGGAGTAAAACACTTATCTTCTCCTGGGAAGTCTGTTTTTTCCAGTACTTGAGGGTTTCTGCAGTGCATTCCTCGAGGACACGGGATTGACACAATGCCCCAGGTGTAAAAAGCACACCTCTTCTCCGGGAAAGTCTGGTTTTTCCAGTACTATAGGGTTTCTGGAGCAAGTTCTTTGAGGACACGAGATTGATCCAATGCCCCACGTGTAAAACACACATCTTCTCCTGGGAAGTCTGCTTTTTTCAATACTGTAGGGTTTCTGAAGTAAGTTCCTCGAGGACGCGAGATTGATCAAATGCCCCAGGTGGAAAACACACATCTTCTCCGTGAAATTGTGGGTTTTCCAGTACTTCAGTGATTCTGAAGTGTGTTCTTCGAGAACACGAGATTGATGCAATGCCCCAAGTGTAAAACACACAACTTCTCTGGGGAAGTCTGGTTTTTCCAGTACGTTAGGGTTTCCGCATTGAGTTCCTCGAGGACACGAGACTGCTCCAATGCCCCAAGTGTAAAACACACATCTTATATGGAACAGTCTGGTCTATTCAGTACTTTAGGGTTTCTGCAATGAGTTCCTCGAGAACACGAGATTATACAATGCCCCAGGTGTAAAACACACATCTTCTCCGGGGAAGCCTGGTTTTTCCAATACTTTAGGTTTTCTGGAGTGAGTTCCTCGAGGACACAAGATTCTTTCAACGCCCCAGGAGTGAAGCACACACCTTCTCCGGGGATGTCCAGCTTTTCCAGTACTTTTGGATTTCTGAAGTGAGTTCCTCGAGGACGGGAGATTGATCCAATGCCCCAGGTGTGAAACACACATCTTCTCCAGGGAAGTCTGGTGCCTGCTGTACTTTAGGGTTTCTGGAGTAAGTTCCTCGCGGACACGAGATTGATCCAATGCCCCAGGTGTGAAAGACGCACCTCCTCCAGGGGAGTCTGGTTTCTGCTGTACTTTAGGTTTTCTGGAGTAAGTTCCTCGCGGACACGAGATTGATACAATACCGCAGGTGTAAAACACACACCTCGCTGGGGAAGTCTGGTTTTGCCAGTACTTTCGGGTTTCTGCAGTGAGTTCCTCGAGGACACGATATTGATACAATGCCCCAGGAGTAAAACACACGTCTTCTCCTGGGAAGTCTGGTTTTTCCAGCACTTGAGGGTTTCTGAAGTGAGTTCCTCGAGGACACGAGATTATTCCAATGCCCCAAGTGTAAAACACATATCTCCTCTGGGGAAGTCTGGTTCTTCCAGTACTTCAGGGTTTCCGCAGTGAGTTCCTCGAGGACACAAGATTGCTCCAATGCCCCTAGTGTAAAACAAACATCTTATCTGGGGAAGTCTGGTCTTTTCAGTACTGTAGGGTTTCTGAAGTGAGTTCCTCGAGGACACGAGATTATTCCAATGCCCCAAGTGTAAAACACACATCTCCTCTCGGGAAGTCTGGTTTTTCCAGTATTTTATGGTTTCTGGAGTGAGTTCGTTGAGGTCGCGAGATTGATCCAATGCCCCAGGAGTAAAACACACATCATCTCCAGGGGAAGTCTGATTTTTCCAGTACTTCAGGTTTCCTGGAGAAAGATCCTCGAGCACGCAAGTTCGATCCAACGCCCCAGGTGTAAAACACATATCTTCTCCGGGGAAGCCTGGTTTTTCCAGTACTTGAGGGTTTCGGAAGTGAGTTCCTCGAGGTCACGAGATTGCTCCAATGCCCCTAGGGTAAAACAAACATCTTATCTGGGGAAGTCTGGTCTTTTCAGTACTTTAGGGCTTCTGCAGTGAGTTCTTCGAGGATCACGAGATTGATACAATGCCCCAGGTGATAAAACACACATCTTCTCCGGGGAAGCCTGGGGTTTCCAGTACTTTGGGTTTTCTGGAGTGAGTTTGTCGAGGTCGCGAGATTGATCCAATGCCCCAGGAGTAAAACACACATCATCTCGTGAGGAAGTCTGGTTTCTCCAGTACTTTAGGTTTCCAGGAGAGAGTTCCTCGAACACGCAAGATTGATCCAAAGCCCCAGGTGTAAAACACACATCTTCTACGGGAAAGCCTGGGTTTTCTTGTACTTTGGGTTTTCTGGAGTGAGGTCCTCGGTGACGCGAGATCGATCCAATGCCCCTGGTGTGAAACACACATCTTCTCTGGGGAAGTCTGGTTTTTCCAGTAATTTAGGGTTCCTGAAGTAAGTTGCGCGAGGACACGAGATTGATCCAATGCCTCAGGTGTAAAACACACATCTTCTCTTGGGAAGTCTGGTTTTTTCAGTACTCTATGGTTTTTGGAGTGAGTTCCTCGAGGACAAGAGATCGATCCAGTGCACATGTGTAAAACACACATCTTCTCTGAGGAAGTATGTGTTTGCCAGTACATGGGGGTTCCTGGAGCAAGTTTCATGAAGACACGAGATTGATCCAATGCCTCAGGTGTAGAACACACATCTTCCCTATGGTAGTGCAGCTTTTCCCGTACTTTAAGGTTTCTGGATTGAGTTCGTCGAGGACACGAGGTTGATACAATGCCCCAGGTGTAAAACACACATCTTGGTCCGGGAAGTCTGGGTTTTCCAGTACTTTAGGGCAACTGAAGTGTGTTCCTCGAGGACGCGAGATTGATCCAATGCCGCAGGTGTAAAACACACATCTTCTTCGTGGTAGTCTGGCTTTTCCAGTACTTTAGGTTTTCTGGAGTGAGTTCGTTGAGGACACGAGATTGATCCAATGCCCCAGGAGTGAAACACATATATTCTCCTGAAAAGTCTTTTTTTTCCAGTACTTTAGGGTTTCTGCAGTGCGTTTCTCGAGGATACAAGATTGATACAATGCCCCAGGTGTAAAAAGCACACCTCTTCTCCGGGGAAGTCTGCTTTTTCCAGTACTTTGGTGTTTCTGGATTAAGTTCTTTGAGGACACGAGATTGATCCAATGCCCCAGGTGTAAAACAGACATCTTCTCCTGGGAAGTCTGGTTTTTTCAGTACTTTAGGATTTCTGCAGTGCGTTGCTCGAGGACACGAGATTGATGCAATTCCCCAGGTCTAAAACACACATGTTCGCCGGGGAAGTCTGGGCTTACTGGTACTTTAGGGCTCCTGAAGTGAGTTCCACGAGGACGCGAGATTGATCCGATGCCCCAGGTGCAAAACACACATCTTCTTCGTGGAATTCTGGGCTTTCCAATACTTTAGGATTTCTGCAGAGCGTTCCTCGAGGAAACGAGATTGATGCAATGCCCCAGGTGTGAAAAAAAAACCTCTTCTCCTTAAAAGTCTGGTTTTTCCAGTACTCTAGGGTTTCTGCAGTGCGTTCCTCTAGGACATGAGATTGATACAATGCCTTAGGTGTAAAACACCCATCTTCGCCGGGGAAGTCTGGGTTTTCCAGTACTTTAGGGCTCCCGATGTGTGTTCCCCGAGGACGCGAGATTGATCCAATGCCCCAAGTGTAAAACACGCATCTTCTCTGACGAAGTCTAGTTTCTCCAGTACTTTAGGGTTTCTGCAGTGAGTTCCACGAGGACACGAGATTGATACAATGCCCCACGTGTAAAACGCACATCTTCTCCGTGTCAGACTGGGTTTTCCAGTAATTTGGGGCTTCTGGAGTGAGTTTCTCGAGGACGCGAGATTGATCCAATGCCGCAGGTGTGAAACACATACCTTCTCCAGGGAAGTCTGGTTTCTGCAGTGCTCCAGGGTTTCTGGAGTGAGTTCCTCGTGGACACGAGATTGACTTAAAACTCCCAGTGTAAAACACACATCTTCTCTGGGAAGGTCTGGGTTTTCCAGTACTTCAGGGTTTCTGCAGTGCGTTCCTCGAGGAAACGAGATTGATACAATGCTCCAGGAGTAACACACAGAACATCTCCTGAGTAGTCTGCTTTTTCCAGCTCTTCAGGGTTTCTGCAGAGAGCTCCTCCAGGACGCGATATTGCCACAATGCCCCAGGTGTAAAACACACATCTTCTCCTGGGATGTCTGGTTTTTCCAGTACGTTAGGGTTTCTGGAGTGAGTTCCTCGTGTTCACGAGATTGATCCAATGCATCAGGTGTAAAATACACATCTTCTTCGTGGGAGTCTGGCTTTTCCAGTACTTGAGGGATTCTGGAGTGAGTTCCTCGAGTTCACGAGATTGATCCAATGCCCGAGGTGTAAAACACACATCTTCTCCAGGGAAGTCTGGTTTTTTCCCAACTTTAAGGTTTCTGCAGTGAGATCCTCGAGGACACAAGATTGTCTCAAAGCTCTCAGTGTAAAACACACATCTTTTCTTGGGAGGTCTGGGTTTTCCAGTACTTCAGGGTTTCTGCAGTGAGCTCCTCGAGGACACAAGATTGATCCAATGTCCCAGGTATGAAACACACATCTTCTCCGGGGAAGTCTGTGTTTTCCAGTTCTATAGGGCTTCTGAAGTGAGTTCCTCCAGGACACGAGATTGATGCAATGCCTCAAGTGTGAAACACACATCATCTCTGGGGAATTCTGGTTTTTCCAGCACTTCAGGGTTTCTGCAGTGATTTCCTCGAGGACACGAGATTGATCCAATGCCCCAGGTGTAAAACACACATCTTCACTGGGGAAGTCTGGTTTTCCAGTACTTCAGGGTTTCTGGATCGAGTTTATTGAGGACACGATATTGATACAGTGCTCCAGGAGTAAAACACAGAACTTCTCCTGGAAAGTCTGGTTTTTCCAGCACTTCAGGGCTTCTGCAGAGAGTTCCTCGAGGACACGATATTGCTACAATGCCCCAAATGTAAAACAAACATCTTCTCTGGGGAAGTCTGGTTTTTTTAGTAATTTAGGGTTTCCGCAGTGAGCTCCTCGAGGACACGAGATTGATCCAATTCCCTAGGTGTGAAACACACATCATCTCTGGGGAATTCTGGTTTTTCCAGCACTTCAGGGTTTCTGCAGAGAGTTCCTCGAGGTCACGATATTGCTACAATGCCCCAGGTGTAAAACACACATCTTCTCCTGGGAAGTCTGGTTTTTCCAGTACTTTGGGGTTTCTGGAGTGAGTTCCTTGAGTTCACTAGATTGATCCAATCCCCAGGTGTAAAAAACACATCTTCTTCGTGGAAGTCTGGCTTTTCCAGTACTTGAGGGATTCTGGAGTGAGTTCCTCGAGAACACGAGATTGATCCAATGCCAGAGGTGTAAAACACACATAATCTCCTGGAATGTCTGGTTTTTCCAGTACATTAGGGTTTCTGGAGTGAGTTCCTCGAGTTCACGAGATTGATCCAATGCTCCAGGTTTAAAAAACACATCTTCTTCGAGGAAGTCTGGTTTTCCCAGTACTTGAGGGTTTCTGCAGTGAGTTCTTCGAGGACACGAAATTGATACAATGCCCCAGGTGTAAAAAACGCATCTTCTGCGGGGAAGTCTGGGTTTTCCAGTACTTTAGGCTTCCTGAAGTGAGTTTCTTGAGGACGCGAGAGAGGAGTGAAGCACACATCTTCTCCGGGGAAGTCCAGCTTTTCCAGTACTTTGAGGTTTCTGGAGTGAGGTCTTCGAGGACACGATATTGATCCAATGCTCCAAGTGTAAAGCACGCATATTATCTGGGGAAGTCTGGTCTTTTCAGTTCTTTTGGGGTTCTGGAGTGAGTTGCTCGAGGACGCGATATTTCTACAATGCCCCAGGTGTGAAACACACATCTTCTCCAAGGAAGTCTGGGTTTGGCAGTACTTTAGTTTTCCTGGAGGAATTTCCTCGTGGACACGAGATTGATTCAATGCCAGAGGTGTAAAACACACATCTTCTCTGGGGAAGTCTGGTTTTTCCAGTACTTTCGGGTTTCTGCAGTGAGTTCCTTGAGGACACGATATTGATACAATGCTCCAGGAGTAAACCACGCATCTTCACTGGGGAAGTCTGGTTTTCCAGTACTTTAGGGTTCTGGATTGAGTTTCTCAAGGACACGAGATTGATCCAATGACCCATGTGTGAAACACACATCTTCTCCAAGGAAGTCTGGGTTTGGCAGTACCTTAGGGTTCCTGGAGGAAGTTCCTCGAGGACACGAGATTGATCCAATGCCAGAGGTGTAAAACACACATCTTCTCTGGGGAAGTCTGGTTTTTCCAGTATTTTCGGGTTTCTGCAGTGAGTTCCTCGAGGACACGATATTGATACAATGCCCCAGGTGTAAAACACACATCTTCTCTGGGGAAGTCTGGTTTTTCCAATACTTACGGGTTTCTGCTGTGAGTTCCTGGAGGACACGATATTGATACAGTGCTCTAGGAGTAAACCACAGAACTTCTCCTGGGAAGTCTGGTTTTTCCAGCACTTCAGGGTTTCTGCAGAGACTTCCTCGAGGACACGATATGGCTAAAATGCCCCAAGTGTAAAACAAGCATCTTCTCTGGGGAAGTCTTGTTTTTTCAGTAATTTAGGGTTTCCGCAGTGAGTTCCTCGAGGACACGACGTAGATCCAATTCCCTAGGTGTAAAACACACATCTTCTCCTGGGAAGTCTGCTTTTTCCATTACTTCATAGTTTCTGGAAAGAGTTCCTCCAGGACACGAGATTGATCCAATGCCCCAAGTGTAAAGCACACATCTTCTCTTGGGAAGTCTCGTTTTTCCAGTATTTTAGGGTTCCCGCTGTGAGTTCCTCGAGGACACGAGATTGATCCAATTCCCTAGGTGTAAAACACACATCTTCTCCTGGAAAGTATGGTTTTTCCCGTACTTTAGGGTTTCAGGAGTGAGTTCCTTGAGTTCACGAGATTGATCCAATGCCCCGGGTGTAAAAAACACATCTTCTCCTGGAAAGTCTGGTTTTTCCAGTACTTTATGGTTTCTACCGTGAGTTCCTCAAGGACGCGAGATCGATCCAATGCTCCAGGTGTAAAACACACATCTTCTCCTGGGAAGTCTGGTTTTTCCAGTACTTCATGGTTTCTACCGTGAGTTCCTCAAGGACACGAGATTGATCCAATGCCAGAGGTGTAAAACACACATCTTCTCTGGGGAAGTCTGGTTTTTCCAGTACTTTCGGGTTTCTGCAGTGAGTTCCTCGAGGACACGATATTGATACAATGCTCCAGGCGTGAAACACAGAACTTCTCCTGGGCAGTCTGGTTTTTCCATCACCCCAGGGTTTCTGCCGAGAGTTCCTCGAGGTCACGATATTGCTACAATGCCCCTGGTGTAAAACACACATCTTCTCCAGGAAAGTCTGGTTTTTCCATTACTTTAGGGTTTCTGGAGTGAGTTCCTTGAGTTCGCGAGATTGATCCAATACTCCGGGTGTAAAAAACTAATCTTCTTCGTGGAAGTCTGGGTTTTCCAGTACTTTACGCTTACTGAAGTGAGTTTCTTGAGGACGCGAGATTAATCCATTACCCCAGGTGTAAAACACACAACTTCTCCGGGTCAGTCTGTGTTTTCCAGTACTTTGGGGTTTCTGGAGTGAGTTTCTCGAGGACGCGAGATTGATCCAATGCCCCAGGTGTGAAACACATATCTTCCCCAGGGAAGTCTGGTTTCTGCAGTACCTCAGGTATTCTGGAGTGAGTTCCTCGCGGACACGAGATTGATCCAATGCCCGAGGTGTAAAACACACATCTTCTCCAGGAAAGTCTGGGTTTTCCAGTACTTTAAGGTTTCTGCAGTGAGTTCCTCGAGGACACGAGATTGACTCAAAGCTCCCAGTGTAAGACACACATCTTCTCTGGGGATGTCTGGATTCTCCAGTACTTCAGGGTTTCTGCAATGAGTTCCTCGAGGACACAAGATTGATCCAATGCCCCAGGTCTGAAACACACATCTTCTCCGGGGAAGTCTGGGATTTCCAGTATTATAGGGTTTCTGAAGTGACTTCCTCGAGGACACGAGACTGATGCAATGCCTCAAGTGTAAAACACACATCTTCTCTGGGGAATTCTGGGTTTTCCAGCAATTTATGATTTCTGCAGTGCGTTGCTCGAGGACACGAGATTGATACAATTCGCCGGGTGTCAAACACACATCTTCTCTGGGGATGTCTAGTTTCTCAAGTACTTTGGGGTTTCTGGAGTGAGTTTCTCGAGGACGCGAGATTGATCCAATGCCCCACGTGTAAACCATACATCTTCTCTGGGGAAGTCTGGTTTTTTCAATAATTTAGGTTTTCCGCAGTGAGTTCCTCGAGGACACGAGATTGATCCAATTCCCTAGGTGTAAAACAAACATCTTCTCTGGGGAAGTCAGGTTTTTTCAGTAATTTAGGGTTTCCGCAGTGAGTTCCTCGAGTACACGGGATTGATCCAATTCCCTAGGTGTAAAACACACATCATCTCTGGGGAATTCTGGTTTTTCCAGCTCTTCAGGGTTTCTGCAGGGAGTTCCTCGAGAACACGATATTGCTACAATGCCCCAGGTGTAAAACACACATCTTCTCCTGGGAAGTCTGGTTTTTTCAGTACTTTAGGGTTTCTGGAGTGATTTCCTCGAGGACACGAGATTGATCCAATGCCCCAGGTGTAAAACACACATCTTCAATGGGGAAGGCTGGGTTTCCAGTACTTTAGGGTTTCTGGATTGAGTTTATCGAGGACACTAGATTGATCCAATGACCCATGTGTGAAACACACATCTTCTCCAAGGATGTCTGGGTTTGGCAGTACTTTAGGATACTTGGAGGAAGTTCCTCGTGGACACGAGATTGATCCAGTGCCAGAGGTGTAAAACACACATCATCTCCTGGGAAGTCTGGTTTTTCCAGTACTTTAGGGTTTCTGAAGTGAGTTCCTCGAGTTCACGAGATTGATCCAATGCTCCAGGTTTGAAAAACACATCTTCTTCGCGGAAGTCTGGTTTTCCCAGTACCTTAGGGTTTCTGCAGTGAGTTCTTCGAGGACGCGAGATTGATACATTGCCCCAGGTGAAAAACACGCATCTTCTCCGGGGAAGTCTGGGTTTTCCAGTACTTTAGGCTTCCTGAAGTGAGTTTCTTGAGGACGCGAGATTAATCCAATACCCCTGGTGTAAAACACACAACTTCTCTGGGGAAGTCTGGTTTTTCCAGTACTTTAGGGTTTCTGGAGTGAGTTCCTCAAGGACACAAGATTGATTCAACGCCCCAGGAGTGAAGCACACATCTTCTCCGGGGAAGTCCAGCTTTTCCAGTGCTTTGGGGTTTCTGGAGTGAGGTCTTCGATGACACGATATTGATCCAATGCTCCAAGTGTAAAGCACGCATATTACCTGGGGAAGTCTGGTCTTTTCAGTTCTTTTGGGTTTCTGGAGTGAGTTTCTCGAGGACGCGATATTTCTACAATGCCCCAGGTGTAAAACACACATCTTCTCCATGGAAATCTGGCTTTTCCAGTACTTAAGGGTCTCTGGAGTGAGCTCCTCGAGATCACGAGATTGATCCAATGCCTCAAGTGTAAAACGCACATCTTCTCCGGGTCAGTCTGAGTTTTCCAGTACTTTGGGGTTTCTGGAGTGAGTTTCTCGAGGACGCGAGATTGATCCAATGTCCCAGGTGTGAAACACATATCTTCTCCAGGTAAGTCTGGTTTCTGCAGTACTTCAGGGATTCTGGAGTGAGTTCCTCGCGGACACGAGATTGATCCAATTCCCCAGGTGTAAAACGCACATCTTCTCTGGGGAAGTCTGGTTTTTCCAGTACTTTCGGGTTTCTGGAGTGATTTCCTCGAGGACACGAGATTGATCCAATTCCCTAAGTGTAAAACACACATCATCTCTGGAGAATTCTGGTTTTTTCAGCACTTCACGGTTTCTGCAGAGAGTTCCTCGAGAACGCGATATTGCTACAATGCCGCAGGTGTAAAACACACATCTTCTCCTGGGAAGTCTGGGTTTTCCAGTACTTTATGGTTTCTGTAGTGAGTTCCTCAAGGACACGAGATTTATCCAATGCTCCAGGTGTAAAACACACATCTTCTCCTGGGAAGTCTGGTTTTTCCAGTAGTTTATGGTTTCTACCGTGAGTTCCTCAAGGACACGAGATTCATCCAATGCTCCAGGAGTAAAACACACATCTTCTCCTCGGAAGTCTGGTTTTTCCAGTACTTTAGGGTTCCTGGAGTGATTTCCTCGAGGACACGAGATTGATCCAATGCCCCAGGTGTAAAACACACATCTTCACTGTGGAAGTCTGGGTTTCCAGTACTTTAGGGTTTCTGGATTGAGTTTATCGAGGACACGATATTGATACAATGCTCCAGGTGTAAAACACACATCTTCTCCTGGGAAGTCTGGTTTTTCCAGTAGTTTATGGTTTCTACCGAGAGTTCCTCGAGGTCACGATATTGCTAAAAAGCCCCAGGTGTAAAACACACATCTTCTCCGGGAAAGTCTGGTTTTTCCAGTACTTTAGGGTTTCTGGAGTGAGTTCCTTGAGTTCACGGGATTGATCCAATGCCCCGGGTGTAAAAAACACATCTTCTTTGTGGAAGTCTGGCTTTTCCAGTACTTGAGGGATTCCGGAGTGAGTTCCTCGAGAACACGAGATTGATACAATGACCCAAGTGTATAACACAATCTTCTCTTGGGAAGTCTGGTTTTTCCAGTACTTTAGGGTTCCCACAGTGAGTTCCTCGAGTACACGAGATTGATCTAATGCCCTAGGTGTAAAACATACATCATCTCCTGGGAAGTCTGGTTTTTCCAGTACTTTAGGGTTTCTGGAGTGAGTTCCTCGAGTTCACGAGTTTGATCCAATGCTCCAGGTTTAAAAAACACATCTTCTTCGCGGAAGTCTGGTTTTCCCAGTACTTGAGGGTTTCTGCAGTGAGTTCTTCGAGGACACGAGACTGATACAATGCCCCAGGTGTAAAACACGCATCTTCTCTGGGGAAGTCTGGGTTTTCCAGTACTTTATGCTTACTGAAGTGAGTTTCTTGAGGACGCGAGATTAATCCAGTACCCCAGGTGTAAAACACACATCTTCTCCGGGTCAGTCTGTGTTTTCCAGTACTTTGGGGTTTCTGGAGTGAGATTCTCGAGGACGCGAGATTGATCCAATGCCCCAGGTGTGGAACACATATCTTCCCCAGGGCAGTCTGGTTTCTGCAGTACCTCAGGTATTCTGGAGTGAGTTCCTCGCGGACACGAGATTGATCCAATGCCCGAGGTTTAAAACACACATCTTCTCCAGGAAAGTCTGGGTTTTCCAGTACTTTAAGGTTTCTGCAGTGAGTTTCTCGAGGACACGAGATTGACTCAAAGCTCCCAGTGTAAGACACACATCTTCTCTGGGGAGGTCTGGATTCTCCAGTACTTCAGGGTTTCTGCAATGAGTTCCTCGAGGACACAAGATTGATCCAATGCCCCAGGTGTGAAACACATATCTGCTCCGGGGAAGTCTGGGATTTCCAGTATTATAGGGTTTCTGAAGTGACTTCCTCGAGGACACGAGATTGATGCAATGCCTCAAGTGTAAAACACACATCTTCTCTGGGGAAGTCTGGGTTTTCCAGTAATTTATGATTGCTGCAGTGCGTTCCTCGAGGACACGAGATTGATACAATTCGCCGGGTGTAAAACACACATCTTCTCTGGGGATGTCTAGTTTCTCAAGTACATTGGGGTTTCTGGAGTGAGTTTCTCGAGGACGCGAGATTGATCCAATGCCCCACGTGTAAACAACACATCTTCTCCTGGGAAGTCTGTTTTTTCCATTACTTTATAGTTTCTGGAAAGAGTTCTTCCAGGGCACGAGATTGATCCGATGCCTTAGGTGTAAAACACACATCTTCTCCAGGGAAGTCTGGTTTTTCCAGTACTATATGGTTTCTGCAGTGAGTTCCTCAAGGACACGAGATTTATCCAATGCTCCAGGTGTAAAACACACATCTTCTCCTCGGAAGTCTGGTTTTTCCAGTACTTTAGGGTTTCTGGAGTGAGTTCCTCGAGGACACGAGATTGATCCAATGCCCCAAGTGTAAAACACACATCTTCACTGGGGAAGTCTGGTTTCCCAGTACTTTCGGGTTTCTGCAGTGAGTTCCTCGAGGACATGATATTGATACAATGCTCCAGGAGCAAAACACAGAACTTCTCCTGAGAAGCCTGGTTTTTCCAGCACTTCAGGGTTTCTGCAGAGAGTTCCTCGAGGACACGATATTGCTACAATGCTCCAGGTGTAAAACACACATCTTCTCCTGGGAAGTCTGGTTTTTCCAGTACTTTATGGTTTCTGCAGTAAGTTCCTCAAGGACACGAGATTTATCCAATGCTCCAGGTGTAAAACACACATCTTCCCCTGGGAAGTCTGGCTTTTCCAGTACTTTATGGTTTCTACCGTGAGTTCCTCAAGGACATGAGATTGATCCAATGCTCCAGGTGTAAAACACACATCTTCTCCTGGAAAGTCTGGTTTTTGCAGTACTTTAGGGTTCCCGCAGTGAGTTCCTCGAGGACACTAGATTGATCTAATGCCCTAGGTGTAAAACACACATCATCTCCTGGGAAGTCTGGTTTTTCCAGTACTTTAGGGTTCATGCAGAGAGTTCCTCGAGGACACGATATTGCTACAATGCCCCAAGTGTAAAACAAACATCTTCTCTGGGGAAGTGTGTTTTTTTCAATAATGTAGGGTTTCCGCAGTGAGTTACTCGAGGACACGAGATTGATCCAATTCCCTAGGTGTAAAACACACATCATCTCTGGGGAATTGTGGTTTTTCCAGCACTTCAGGGTTTCTGCAGAGAGTTCCTCGAGAACACGATATTGCTACAATGCACCAGGTGTAAAACACACATCTTCTCCTGGGAAGTCTGTCCTTTCCAGTACTTTAGGGTTCCCGCAGTGAGTTCCTCAAGGACACGAGATTTATCCAATGCTCCGGGTGTAAAACACACATCTTCTCCTATGAAGTCTGGTCTTTCCAGTTCTTTAGGTTTCCCGCAGTGAGTTCCTCGAGGACACGAGATTGACTCAAAGCTCCCAGAGTAAGACACACATCTTCTCTGGGGAGGTCTGGGTTCTGCAGTACTTCAGGGTTTCTGCAATGAGTTCCTCGAGGACACAAGATTGATCCAATGCCCCAGGTGTGAAACACACATCTTCTCCGGGGAAGTCTGGGATTTCCAGTATTATAGGGTTTCTAAAGTGACATCCTCGAGGACACGAGATTGATGCAATGCCTCAAGTGTAAAACACACATCTTCTCTGGGGAAGTCTGGGTTTTCCAGCACTTCTTCGTGGAATGTATACATGAAGCCCTCGAAAACAGCATAGAGAACGGGCGAAACTAAACATGGATAGCGGGGAGGTAAAATGTATGACCAGAGAAGAAATGACGGATTTTCCATTATCCAGCTCCTCGTCAATCTCAAGAAGATTCAAAATAATATTTGCAGACGAAATTTTTTTTAAGCTGTTATGTAATTTAAAAAAATGTAGAATCAAAATTCAATATTGTTTGTGAACCGAAGTAGGATAAAAGTGTTTCAACTAACTGGTAATTACAATAAAAAATCATTGTTTCATTGTTCTCAAGACTCAAATATTTCGTCAATGCCTTAGCCTCTCTTTTTTGGCAATGAAATAAAAAAGTTGCTTTTCAATCCCTTACGAAAATATTATAGGAGAAAGATTAATATAGCCTTATAACGATATTTCTATAAGGGGTCATCCGCACATCAGGGAAGATGTTTTTTAACTCATTACTCAATGAATAAGTTTCAGAAATGCAAACGTGTTCGTAAGAAGTCGGTCTCACCAATGATGTAGTTCAAAATCAAAAATTGTACAGCGAAAAATTAAATTTATTTTCTAATTAAAGCCTTAAGTTTTCTAAACTTGTATTCTAAAAATATTTGAAAGGAACTATGATGCACTACCCCTTAACTTGATCTAATGTACCCGATTTACAGATAAGGTCTGACGTACCCAATTCTATGCAGTTCTTAAGTTCCGTACAAACTGCAACCAAGATTCTATTAGAAACGCTCAAATTGACCTGAACATTTAATCAAAGAAGTGAAAGACTTGAATAAAGGAAAACTGCATAGCCGGTTAGAGGCCGTTTTTGAATATCTTGACTGCTCAAGAGGGGGTTGGGGTGCCAGAGATGTTGTCTAAATTTGTTACGATTCCTTTATTAAAAGGGGGCGAGGTGTCTGATGGGGAATTTTCAAAGGTACAGCTTCCTATTTGATCATCTAAAGAAGAATCAAGACCAGACAACACGCTCCAAAGATATGAAGTAGGAGATTGTGCTCAGGGGTTCAATGATTCTAGCGTAAGAAATTGATCATACTTGCACTTGCCCAATGTTTACAGAAAAATTAGCTTAGTGTTTCCCTTTTATGGTCTCCACTGAACATTAGCGCATTTGAATAAACCATTACGACCGATCTGAAGCTAAGTAACATTATGGTAAGAATTGTTTGCCGCAGTAGACTTTTCCCCTGCACGTGGTGTCCTGCAAATAGAAAAAACATTTTGACAAACGCGGGCTCATTAGAACGATTGGAAAGTTATTGCAGTACTTCATGAATTGGCGTGACCCAGGGGCTGTAGGAAGAAAGCCAAGGAATAAAGGAATTGCATACATCCTCCACTTTTGAGCGCCGATGTTGACAAGATATTTTGAGAGATCACTTTTTACCCGAATCACATCTAGTATTGGGTACAGCAAACGCTTTATTCTCAAAAATGGTAGTAGAATTTGAAAAGAAACTTTGACCTGGAGAAAAATCTTTTAATACGCAACGTGGAATGACTCATGCTAGTCCCGTATTCAAAGAAAACTTGCATAAAACTTTTCGGAACAATAAAGAAAAGCCAGAACATTTAAATTTTTTCACTGGAATAAAGTCGTAATGCAAAAAAAATCGATTTTTGTAAGAAATTGTTCTAGCTCATATTATATTCAGATGAAGAAATCAGGGGTATCAGTACCTTTGGGTTGAAATCAATCGATGCTAACCGTCGGATCTGACGAATTTTTTTGTTTTTCATCTACATTAGGCAGATTTTTTCCTATAAATTCTATTTTACGGGAAATGAAATATCAACTAGAAAGTTAGTGAAATTATATAGGAACAAAATCTGGAAACAAGTTTTTTAAAACTTTTTTTATATCTATGCCTGATATTTGAATTAAATTTGGCCACATATTCAATTTTGTCTAGCTTTTTTGGCTCCGTAAACATGTAAACGACCTCATTATTAGTGAAAATTATTATTTATTTTGTCATACATTTAACATTGGTATCAAAAGAAAAAAGGCAATAGATTCTTCTTGAAGGATCTTCTGGTTTACAACGCAGTATACTATCGTATAAAAAAGTATACTAACCGAAAATTCAAACGAAGATTCCCGTAAAGCAGGTTTTTATTGCTTTCACGTTATCTTGGTCGAGATTTTAAATCCTGATCATTTCGTAATTTTTCCCCGAGTCTTCTCTTGTAAATTGCTTCCGCGGTTTATGAATTCCTAGAATTGCTGGCCCACGCACATTCTCAGCTCAAGGGGCGACAGACGGTTGCGACTCGCGCCTCGCAAAGGATGCACCAAACAGTATATATTTGAAAAAAACCGAGATTTTGGACGCAATTTTTTTAAATCGCGGCGAAGCTCACGTGGGAGGAATTAGCAAACTCAGTATGTTTTTTAGGATGCCAAAATGTACCATATGACCAATTTTCATCTCTTCAGCATTTTTTTCCAGATAAAAGTATCTATGGTCTAGGCTAATTATAAAGTGTGCGATTTTCAGCTTATGATTGACCTTCTATAACTTCGACGTGAGTGCTCTTCATATTGACGACCGGAGACGAGTACTGAAAACGTACACAAGTCGAAAAAGTCAATCCCCCGCTTGGTGCATAATTTATTTTTTATAGCAAATGGATGATTTCAGACATTTCTCGAAATACAGTCTTGATTTCAGCCCATATTAGATTTTGAATGAATGAAGCATGATCTCAGAAGCGTTCAGAAGTTCTGGTGGGGGTTGAAACCTCCATTTGACAAAGGGGGGGGGGAGTAGAGTTCCATAGACCGCTTGAAAGAAAAAGCCAAATATTTGAAAAATGCTAATATTACTCATTGCTATAATTAATTGTAACATTACAATTTTCTAAGTGAAAAATGTTTCCGGGTGCTTTTTTTCGTCTGTTGATTTTCTTAATTTGTCGTATTTTGGACATTTAGGCGATGGAGATTTCGACAGATTATACGACTCATCTTTCGGAAAAGTTCCGGCAGATATTTTAACGGAGGTCCATTTTTCGGGCAATATCATGTTTCCCAGCTTTTTCCTATTTCCAATCGATTCTTCGACGTACGATTCTGCAACTTTACTTGATTTTCAGCCTCCATGGCGTTGGAGATCTAATAAATTTGCACCAGCATCTGCAAGCAAAGTTGCAGAAGTTCGTCGGAATGTGTGTCCCGTTCATGAATCAGGATTTCCTAGATTTGAAGAGGTTGCGATTTGTTTAGGCATACCAGATATTTGATTCTTTCCAACCACTTGTTTTGTGCATTTTCCTTCCTAAAAAATCTGAGAAAATCGATCGCAAATAACATCTTTCGGACGAAGAGCTCGATATTGCTTTACAATTTGTCCATATTCGGAATTAATCGTAAATGATCGCGGTTTATCAGTCTTGGTGTCCGGAATTTTCAGTAGCAACAGTTCTCCCTGTTCCTCCACATGCTTTAGTTTTACGTTTACGAGTTCCTCTCCTCTGCACGTACTTGCAACGCTGAAAATAAGAACAACCTATGAATAACATATTCAATAGGTTTAAGGAACAGAAAAATATTGAATATAGTTTAAATAGTATTAGATATCAAGTTTTTCAGGATATATAAGAATGTTATAAAAATTCTACTTTTGTATTAGAAATTTTAGAGGTTAGGTAAGTTTGTAAAACCATACAACCATTCAAAATAATAATAATAACTGAGTTAAAAATATATTCATTTGATATAAAGAGTTGATGCAATTATACCAATGCATTTGATTAGTAAAATTATATTAGTTATGACAATTAAACATTCTGTTAAACTGAATAATTATTTTTTCGACTTAAATATTTATTGATTTCGTTAAAAGAAATTTTTGTTTCAACATAAAATACGAAGGAAACCATTCCAAACAGATATTTCTTCCATTCAAAGAAATATTTCACTAAGATACATAAATACATATTCAACTGGTATAAATGAATAGCATATCAAAGAATATTTCTGTAATTTGGTCTAATCGAATACTTGTTTAGATTGAACAAATAAATTACTAAATTCAATATCCATGTTTCTGACTTTAGTCGAGTCATCAGTGATACTTCTGTTTGCTCTAAAGGTGTCCTCGAGGTACCTTTTGAATAATGAATAGAAGAAGCAGACTTTTCATTTGTTAATGAGAAAACATTCAGGCCAACTAGTGTCATAATTTTTCCTACAGGTGTTTGAAAACCTATACCCACCAATAATAACATTGCTTATTATTTATAAGCTCTCTTGGTTCATTTTTATAACAATCGTTATAAATAACAACCCACGATAAGCATTTCGAATTTGTTCTAAATTTGCTTTTTAATCTTTGACACAAGATAAAACTTTTTACTTCTGTGATAATGCTTTTCTTTTATGTTCTTCACTGAACATGAGTGCATTTGAATAAACCATTTCAATCGATCTGAAACTACCCAACATCATGGTATGTATTGCTTCCCGCAGTAGACTTTTCCCCTGCACGTAATGTCATGCAGAAAGAAAAAACAGTTTGACAAACGCGGGCTTATTAGAACAATTGGAAAGTTATTGCAATACTTCATTAATTGGCGTGAAGCAGGGGCTGTAGAGAAAAAGCCAAGGAAGAAAGGAATTGCATACATTCTCCGCTTTTCAGCCACGATGTGGACAAGACATTTTGAGAGATCACGTCTCTACCCGAATTACATCTGCTATTGGGTACAGCAAACACTTTATTCACACAAATATTGGTAGAATTGGAGAACATGCTTTGACCCGGGCGAAATCTGTCAACACGCAACGTGGGATGACTCACGACAGTCCCGTATTCAAAGAAAACTTGCATGAAATTCTTCGGAACAATGAAAAAAAAACCAGAACGTTCAAATGTGTATTACTGGAATTAAGTCGTAATGCAAAAATAATCGATTTTTATAAAAAATTGTTCTAGCGATTATTTTTTGCTGGTCCAGATGAAGCAATCAGGAGTGTCAAGACCTTTGGGTTGAAATTAATCGAGGCTAAACGTGGGATCAGACTAACTGTTTGGTTTTTCATTATATATGAACAAAATCTGGAATCTATTTTTTTAAAACCTTTTTTATATTCATGCCTAATATTTAAATTTAATTTACTCACATATTGAATTTTGACCAGCTTTTCTGGCTGCGTAAACATGTGAATGAAGTCAATAGATTCTTCTTGAAGGATCTTCTAGCCTCAAGTTTTTTGTCTGGTCACGCTGAATCGCTGTTCAAGGATAAGACTCCAAAATAATTTTTCAGACTGTTTATAATGCGAGCTCAAATGATTAATTTTATTCTTAAGAAGATTTAACTGAAGTTCAGAATCGATATATGCAACGTTTATTAAAAATGAAAGTTAATTAGCCCAGGGCTTTGGTGGTTCGGATTCCACCTTAAACTGCAGGTTCCCTCAAAAGAGGCTAGTTACCTCCCGAGGTGGAAGCATGCAAAGTGCAAAAAACTGGAGCCAACAGCAGAAAGGAAAATAAAAATCCAGATAAAGACCATCTGGTCAGAAGATTCAATTATGCTGCCTATTTATAATGATAATATTTGGTTATTCTACATAAGGGACACCAAAGTAAAAAATTGAAATTTAAGATATAAAATTCAGAATAAATAAATATTTCAATTCCCCTCCAATGTCCAACATTTAAATTTCACATTTGAAAAAAATGAATTTGATATCTAAATTATTATAATAGTTGCTGAATGGAGAAGATGTAAGTTAGATGCCACTTTATGTGGAACCGTTTACTCAGGATTTCCACAGGGAGTAGTTCTATCGCCCTTGCTGTGGTGCTTATTAGTGAATAAACTGCTTCGTCTACTTTCGAGTCAGGGCCATATAGGCTATGCAGACGATATACTGGTTGTCGTGCGCGGCCAGCATCTGGATGCACTCTTCGGAGTAATGCAGCAAGCACTGATGATAGTGGATTTTTGGTGTAAGAAAACTGGACTATCGGTCAATCAGAGTAAGACAGACGCAGATGTTTTCACCAGAAGGTATAAGTGGGGAACCACAAGTACACTGAAACTTGGAGGACAGCAGCTGGAAATCAAAAAACAAGCTAAATACCTAGCAGTAATTTTGGATAAGAAGCTGTTATGGAATGAGCACATGAAAAACAAGTGCGAGAAGCTTGTAGCTACTTTATGGCTCTGTAGGAGAGCTTTAGGGAAAAGCTGGGGCATGAAGCCGGAGACACTCATGTGGATCTACACAGCAATCCTGCGACCAAGGATAACCTATGCGGCGGTGATCTGGTGGAGCAGGGTCGAGCTGTCCACTGTGAAGTCTCGACTGGAAAGGATCAGGGGACTGATTTTGAGAGGCATCACTGGTGCCTCGAAGTCGACATTCACGATGGCCCTGGCAGCGAAGATTCCAGTCGACATCGCAAGGAGGCCGACCCTGGACATGCCCAGGGAGAAAATGGCCACTCGCTACCTCTTCGACAAGAAGTATCGAGTTAGCCTGTCCACGAAGGAGGAATGGGTTAACGGCGACGCACACATACCCAGTGATGGAGACATCTGGTTCACAGATGTCTCCAGGAACGAGGAGAATGCAGGAGCCGGTGTATATTGTAGAAGGAATGGAATAGGCTTCACAATCGATATGGGGTCCTACGCCACAGTTCTACAATCTGAGATTATGGCCATACTGCAGGGCGCCTACAAGGCGAAGGAGTATGACAACAAAAGAAACATCTGTATTTGCTCAGACAGCAGGGCTGCTATATTGGCTTTGAATGGAACAACGACCACGTCGCTATTTTACTGGATCCGAGCCAGTTGTAGATATTTCCAGTAGGTCAGTCACTAAAGAAATTAACAATTGGCTGCTGAGGAACATCAGAATGAGTGGGATTTGATCTCTGTTTGCAGACAGGCCAAAGGACTATTGGGCTCAAAGCTTAACTTTAACCGAGCAAGGGAAATATTCAAGCTCGGGAGAAACGAAATGAAAGTCCTAACAGAAATGTTTATGGGACATGGGAACCTTGAATATCACAGATATAAGATAGGGCTTACAGAAAGTCCTCTCTGTCGTCTGTGCGGAAAGGATAATGAAACAGCTACCCACATCCTTTATCACTGACCTGATATTGCGCGGAAACGTCCAACACTCACAGGCAGTTACTGCATCAGTGAGTCAGAGATATCAGCCAAAAGCGTGGCCGCGATCCTCTCTCTATAGAGAGGGCTTTGGGGTCACGCTTAGGCTCACAAGCGGACGCAACGGGATTACACGAGCGTGAGGGGCTGTTATGGTCTCAACCCAACTAATAATAATAATGATATATAAAAATATTCAAATTTTACGAAAATTTATCTTATTGATAACATTGATTGAATAACTCATAAAGTCTAGAAAATACGTCCATTTCGCGAGTTAACTGAAAAAACTAATATTTAAACAAACTGAAATGGCTGAAACAATTGAATATTAGTTTAATTCAAATTTGTCACATACGGGGTTTTCTTTGGGGGCCCATAAGAGTGGCTTAAAATTATTCAACCTCAAAATTTCTGATTGATTCTTATTCTCTGACGAATTCTGAACAATAAACTGAAACAGGGAATTATTTGTAACATATTATCATTTTAAATATTATATTTACAAAAAGCTGACTTTTTCCCATGTTAAATCAATGGGAAACTTCATGGTCGTTGCGCCACCCCTAAGTATTAACCGATTTTGCTCAAATTTGGAGATTTTTTTTTGGGTATTCGAAAAAAACTGGGGGGGTGAGAGCAGCGAAATTCGAAAAGTGAAAAATAAGGGCGACCCTAGTGGGCACCTTCTTGGATACAGAGGGTGGTGCCTTCAGCAATAATCCTCTAGAAGTCATCTGTCGAGAGGCTTCGAGGTGTGGAGTGCCAGACCAGGGGGTATCGTCTGGAAACGTTGATGGGTCTTACAAGGTCGGTGTTGCGTATCGCATGGCTCTGATGCGATAGCTCAGGGATCTCAGTAAATCTGGAAAATACCAGCCTGGTCATTATCACGAGAAACTACAAAGTGCCGAAAGTTGACGTTCCTGTATTTTTTAGCGGCAGGTTGAGTTGGCAAAATGCGGCGCAGCAACTGAATACATGAGACCGGAACCAGTACTGGGACTAGCATCTTGCTGCATCGGGATGGCCGTCAAAAGCTGGATCCGAACAAAGCACCGGGAATACTGGGAACAAATCCAGGGTTGCTGTCAGGCGAAATCCATGCTAGGTTATACCTGTAGGATGGACAGAGCCAGGGAAACCCTGGATGTACCCAAGAAAGACCGGGCATAACCACCTGAACTATCATATGCACAAAATGGGGTATATCCCGATGATAGAGTGTAGGAAATGCAGCAGGGATGATGAAACATCCCTGCATGTATTATGCCAGTGCCGTTATATTCCGTTTATATTTTATTCAAGGCCTGAAATCGTTCTCCAGGATTTTTTTTCCACCACTTCCTTTTTACAAAAATTAAAAAATGTGAGAACAGTCCAAGGTTGGGACTCACTTCAGCAATCAAAAATAGTGTCAATAGAGGCTTAAAAACATTCATTCAAATAAAAAAATTATAAAAAAAAGGGAAAATGGATGCCCTCTTCCCCTTTTGGTTAGAAGCAGTTCGTCGTAATAAAAAGTTGCAACTGCAAAAAGTGCGGTGTTCATGAGAGCACGTGAGGTCCACGTGTGCATGGAAATTAAAAACTAGAGTTGCTCGTCTAAGCAACGTCAATGTAAAAACATCAAATTTAGCCCTATTAACAGGAACAGTGAGCATTCTGAAGCTTATCTATCAACAATTATACGTAACCATTTGCTTTAATTTTTCCAAATAAGGTACGACATTTTGCAATTGAAAGAATCTAAAAACGCTTCCATAAATAAAAGGGTGTACTTAAAAGACACTTAAAAGATTATGACAGTGAAACACTTATCAAATTCGAGTTCAAATTATTTTGATTTCAAGTCATTAAAATTAATAATTTATAAATCGAAATTTGTTTTGAAATATTTAAAAATATTCTCATAAAATTTATTTTCAAAATAAAAAATCGTTTTAAATTTTCCCACTAATCTTAAGAAATTTTGGAGAGAGATTGTGACAGAATTATCACCCTATTCATTAGGAGGGAGAACTTGGAGGGGGAGAGGGGATGTGACGAAATAATCACAATTTGCCGTGAATTGGTTGTCTATTTGGCTGACAATTAACTTTATTGTTGAATATAAACAACTTTGGTAAAAAGTATCTTTTCTGTTTAAAGAGTTAACTGTCTTGTTGAATATTCGCTTTTTTTATTGAGGATACTACTATTTTGTTGAAAGTTCGTCTTTTTTGATCGACTTTAACACTTTTTTTATTGAAAATAAAAATATTCTTTGGCTAAAATATCAATTATTACATTTTATGTTAAAAATTCATCTTGTTCTGTTCAAAGATTCATTATTTTAGTTGAAATCAGTGAATATGTTCGAAATTTCTCAGTCGTCGTTTGTGAAATTTATTTAAAAGCGCGTTGACTTACGATTGGTCAAATTTAAAAACTTTTTATTTTCAAGCCTTAAAATGTTTAATTGTTTAATATAATGCTCTTCCAATGTTCGATACCTGATATTATTTTATTGTTAACTGTTCATTTAATTCCAAACCCTCGAAATTTTAAGTTACCCAATTCAGAACTCATCGAAATTAAAATTGTTTACTATTTCATTCCTAATTTTAAACTTTTTATTGAACCTTTTTACCTCTTATATCGAATTTTTCTCAATATTTGTCTGGTTTAAAAATTAAGAAACTTAAATTGAGCAATCCTAAAAAGTGTTCAATTTGTGTAAATGACGCTTCGGCCAAGATATTATTGAATCATCATAAATCTGCTTCGTAAACACCTTTTTTTCAAACTCTGTGCACTGATAGATATAGACTACGAAGATAGTTTTAAATAAAAGCCCTGTTATTGATCCAAAGTTCAGGGACATCAATAAATTAAATTCTCTGAATTCGTTAAATTCTCTAAATGCCTTGAATTTCTTAAATTCTCTGAATTCCTTGTATTCTCTATATCCCTTGAATTCCCTTAATTCTTTGAATTTCCTAAATATTCTAAAATTGATAAAATTCTCTCAATTTCCTGGAACACTCTGAATTCCCTGAAATTCTGTAACATCCCTGAAATACTCTGAATCCACCGAAATTATCTAAATTCCCTGAAATACTTAAATTCCTGGAATATTCTGGATTCCCTTCATTTCCCGAATATTCTAAATATCCCTGAATTCGCTAAATTCCATAAATGCGCTGAAATACATGATTTCCCTCAATTGACTTCATTCCTTGAATTACCTCAAATCCTGGAATTTCCTGAAATCTTCAAATATCTTGAATTCAATGCATTCTCTGAATTCCTAAAATCTTTGAATTGCTTGAATTCTCTGAGATATTTGAATTCTACTATATCGATGACTCCTCTCAATTACCGGAAATCCTTCTATTCCCTGAAATCTTCAAACATTGTAAATTCTCTGAATTCCTTAAATTCCCTGAATGTTCTGAAATTGCCAATGATGTTTTGTGAAAAAATGTTGCCATTCATCAATGTTTGTTTATTTTAGAAGCGATTTCACACTCAATAATAAATATATATGCATGAAACTTATAATTTCCATAACGATATGTAATATACTAAATATATACTCGTTTTAAATAAATAAAATAATCTTAGAGTCACATTTTTTTCGAACTTTTCATTCCATAAAGTACTAGTGTGCACATATTTTTTCATTTGTGCCTTCATGGTGCCGGTCAGAAGAGGATAAGCTTCATAAAAAACGTGGGGTGTAAAAGAAAAAATCCTGCTAAGGTTGGATTCAAGTGTATATAAAATTAATAAAAATATTGAAAAAACAAGCCAAATGCAAAAAATGCATGTCCTAGTTAGTTGTACATTATTTTAAAAATAATAGTATAAGCCTATGGGAGATCACGGTTTCAACGAGGGTTTACCTGTACTACTCTATAACTTCTCATGATTGAGCAGTTAACACCTGCTGGAGTTTCATCCATTTCTTTCCGGGTCAGGGGGACAACCCTGCCGCTTAGCATGTTTACTTTTGCCCGTCTTTTAACGCGATCATTATCTAAATATATTCCAGTAAGACCATTAAAATGAACCAATATTGCAAAGACGTCACCATTCGATGTTGATAATACAATTTGTTCTTGGAATGGCATAGGCTCATAGTACCTTCCCGTTATCATTTTAAGTGATGTATTGGCTGGAAAAGTGTATTTTCGAAGCTCGAATATCCGGTGAGGATTCGCATAGGAATTGAGCCTAATAAATTTTAGTTGATCAAGTTCACATCCATATCCGTCAGAAGAAGGAAGCCTTTCAGAAGCAGCCATGTGCCTGGAAGGAGGAGGAGGACGCCTTGAATGATTACCACTGGCAGTAGGACATCTGGACCTGGCACGAAGCGGAGGCTCGGCAGGAGCAGGAGACCTCTGAGGTGAATTTCTATCAGAAGAATTAGAAGGTTCGCCACGAGATACACCAGGAATAGGAGCGCCATTAGGAAAACAATCGAACTGTGAACTTAACTCTGGAATAAGAAAAAGGGGATACAGTTTTTATCAAGTTTGTATATTTTATGAACCCCTTGTGGCAATATTATAAGACAAGTGTATAGAAAAAAACATGACCATTTCATAAGTGGCCATCGATAAATTAAGTAAGTAACGCATGTTTTGCCAATGTTTTACCTCTCTCATCACCCACGTAGCAAGTCGTAACAAGTTAAGTAAAGTAGATTCGAACTGAAAATCAGGACACCAGATTTTAGAAATGTTACGCTTACTCAACTGTTATTTTAAAAATACTTATACTTATCGTAGACGAATTATACGTGTTTTTTTGGAACTGAGAATGAATCAATTGACACATCAGCCATACAAGTCGCCATCCTACACCGTCGCTTATGAAGTTCGTAAGATGATAGTCGATCTTGAAGGCCTTTATCGTGATACATTCTACCTCAGTCGTTCTTGCGGGTTAGGATCAAAACATGCCGTTCCTTTTTTTTATACAGGGAAAAACATATCGACGTGTTCAAACGAGAAAGTTCCACTTAGGAGAGGCAAAATGAAAGGGTCCTAACTCGAGTGGTAAACATTCGAAGCTTCATGATCCCATATAAATTGTATTGGGAACATCAGCCCCCTCAACTCTGTGGAACCTTTTCATTTGATCTCGACAAGTTAGCACCTTTTCATTTGATTTCTCCGAGATGGAACCTTGTCATTTGTACACGTTGAGACGGTACGTTCTCTTTTTATATTTAGAATTAAATCATAAAGCTACGCGCGAATATTTATATTGATACGCTTCTGACTCAAAAGTGGACAATCAGGTAGAGCTAAGGGATGATTCACGAAATCATTTGATCATACGATTGATTGCGCGCGTCATCAGCTAATAAGTGGGGATAGCGTGGGACCAATGCAATTTATATATTGATCCCGGTATCGGTACCGAGGAACTTCTTACTCGAGGCTCTACGATGAAGGACTCTCTTGGTCTCTCGTCGATCCACCCTGTCATTGATGACATAATGATTTGGCGTCGTTTTGAAGGAAAGCAACTAGTCAGGATTCTTCTTAATTGTTTTTAACTTTACTTCGAGGATACTACCCTGATTCTGAGTGAATTAGAACAGTAGCAGTGAGTTTGTAGGAATTTATTATTTTAAGTAAATTAGCTTATGCATAATTTTAACGACTTTGCACTCCATCTTTTTGTGGAGACCTCGTTGTGCATGTTTGCATTTAGTGTGAGGAATCAAACAAATGATAAAGTAGTGCGTGCAACATTTATTGTAACGACCTTGCACTTTATTTCACAATAAAGACCTCGTTGTGCATAGTTGCACCAGCTACTGAAATTTGAATGAGCGTTTTTTAATTCCAATATTTAAAAAAGAATAGAACCAGAATGGAATTTGTAACGCCATTGCACTTTATCTAACGATGAAGACTTCGTTCTGCGAACCAAGTTTTGGTATCTGCGTGTCTTAAAGATAAAAAGGAAGGAGAATCCAATTTATAGTCAAATCATCTTTTCCAAAATTAAATTGAAATCTGAAAAGTGCGCAATCATCTCTCCCTTCAGTGAATCTACAATCGGTCGCTTTTGTCGTCAAAGAACGACTTAAAATGTAGTAGGATTTTGTATTATCAGAATTAATTCTACTCAATTGTTGTTTATTTAATCATCAAGTTTTGTTATAGAATGGTTAGGGCTGGTAATTATATCCTATCAGTATTGGAATCAACTCATGTCGTTGGTTGCAATTTACTGGAAAGGAAAAAGTAAACGCAAATTGGACGAATGTCTCAATGAATATAAATATCATTGAGATAAGTTTAAAATGTAACATTACCATTACTGAAAATTAGTATAATTTTTAGTAAATTTAAGATCTTCAACTAAAATCAGCCACTGCAGTTATAAATAAATTGAAAATATTGATAAACACAAAATCAATCCCCGGTTAGAGACCGATAATGTTACAACGTAGAAAATTTTAAGTAATTCTATAAAATAAATCAACGCTGTTAATTTTACTGTTCACAATTTAAAAATTTTCAATTGGGATTCTATGAAATTTAACAAATTTCCATTTCAAATTTTCAAAAGTAAACAATTTTAAATTTCAAATTATCCAAACTAAACTATTTCAAAAAAAGCATTCAAGATTGCATCATTTTATATCATACACATTAAGAATTGAAGAGTCCTTAACTGCATATTTTAAAAATTGAAGAATTTTTAATTGTAAATCTTCGCAATTGAACTATTCCAACAAAACAAAACCTATAAAATGACATCTTCCTAAATTATAAAAATTAGGAATGGAATAATCTTTAAGTTTTACCTAATTCAAAAGGATGCTGAAAATTTCATGAATTTAAAATATAAAAACTTCAAAATTAAATAAGTTAGCCAATTTTTAATGTAAAATATCAAACAATCCGAAAAATATTTGTTTTGAATAAATGAAATTGTTTCCTGCATATAATATTTTCAGCTATCCAAAAATAACTTCAAAATAAAAAAATCATTTCAAATTAAAGAAAAATTGTTACTGAAACAAAAAGCCGTTTTTCTTTAACCAAAGTAATTTATTTGACCTGAAAGAAATTTCTTTCACTGAGGGCCAATGAAAATTTTTCTTTGATTCAAAGACATTTTCTTTGAAGCAAAAAATATTTTTTCTGAGTGTACGTGTAAGTTTTCAAAATTTTCAATAATTTTTCTGCGAATGCAAAATTGTAGACAATTTTTTGTGCGCATTGTTTCAGGTAGCAAGTAAGAATATAAAATTGAAAATAATAAAAAACCTCCTTCTAAATACAGAAATTCTTTTTAATGGAGAAAAGAATGTTTTTTCATTATGCTGGATTAACATTTAATAATTAGTCATTTTTTCTGTATTATAAAAGAATTCCTGTATTCATCAGAAATTTTTTTCATTATTTGTACATTTTTGTTCCTAGTTGCTGGCTCGAAAACTACACAAAAATAAATTTGTTAGAATTCTTGCACTATACGCAGATCTCGAAGGAAACTGGAAGTCGATTATTTTAATTCTCGTAGAAAAAGTATAATACGTGCGCGTATGTTACTTGCCAACTTTAGGTGAGTTTTTCTCGAAAAGCGGTTTCTCGAAGTTGCAACTTCAAGAATACCCCGGAAACTTGTTCTTGAACTTAAAGGTTTCATCTTGGGTTCGAAATGCCGGGCAATAATTCGGCTATATGAACTTATACGTAACTCCATACCAACCATAAGGGGCTTTTTCATTTAAACGCACACATTTCTAATTTTATACTATTATATTCACCGATAAAGTTAAGGATGATTGCCAAGGTGGAGACCTGAGTATAAACGGCCTTCATTTTTCTTCAAACAGAGGAAAAATAGCTAAATTAATTAATGAAGAATTTGGTTAACAGTGTAACAACCGAATATTCTAGTGTTTTATCAGATTATATAATATATTCTATAGTCCTTATCTTATCAATTATAATCAAGCTTGTCCTCCTCCAATATTTGAATTTTATCAGATAGTTTTAAGGAAAAACATTTAAGTACTAAATTCAACAAAAGTGATATCGCCATAATTTAGATGTATCACCGTAGGAAATTATCTACAAGGTTAGCGCGGGCGGCACTACAAATCACTGAAGGCTTTGAAATACGACAGTTGTAGCAGACATGTGAAGCTCACGGAGCGCAATTGTTAAAACTTTATCTGTAATTCATGCCATAAAACTTATGAAAAACTTTACGCGTTCCCACAAAATGACTAAAAATGTCCAAGCGATGCGTCAAACAGTGCGCCGAATTAGAAAAGTGGGGTTCAAAATGATCGAGAGCCTGTAATTTTTATCCGACTTCATCTTTCTTTTTTCTTTTAATAAAGCTAATTAAATTCTAAAGACGTCTGTCGAGGTCGACTTTTCATCACGCTTTTCCCCGCGGAACCGAGTGATATCAATATTTCATCAAAATTAAACACTGAAGTATTATTTGTTTGTTTGTTATAAACAAATTTAATAAGTAAGCGCCTCTGGATATATAAAATGCATTTTTTCTGCGAAATTATTAGTTTTGCCTTCAAAAATGAAAATTCCATGACAGAAATGGATAATCAACAATATTTACCATTGTTATAAACAATCTTGATCAATCAATTCCTAAAATAATTCTTTCGTATAGAATTAATCTGTTTTAGGGTTCAATAGTTAATTTTACCTTGAAATAATGAACAATATTATAATCAATGAAGATGAACGAAATCATGAGGATTACCCATTTTTCGACGAAAAATTCTGGTTTTCAGCAGCGTTGTCCATTCTTGTCTCAATCATCTCCAATCAGCAGATCCTGATCTTGTGAATCTATGGGACGAGGGACACTCTCCTTAAGTGTTCTAAAATTGTTTATGTCATAATCAACAAATTGTGACCCCATTTCCTATCGGCCAATTTACAGAAAAGCCCCAAAAGGCGAATAATAAGATTTTCAAAAGGATGAGGGAAATCAATATCCCTAAAGACAGTCGGATTACAACCAATGTAATATCAATGAATGATCCAGAACAGGCATCTCAAATATGAAAAATAATGGTTTTTTGGCATTTTGTAACTAGCCTTCTTTGCAAAATCAGTCTCAGAATTTAATTAGCTTTAATTTAAAAATAAAATAAAGATGAAATCGGATACAAATTATAGGCTCTGGACCATTTTGAACCCTAATTTTCTAATTCACCGCACTGAGCGTCAGTTCCAATAGGCTTCAGCCGCTGCTGGCTGGCCTCACAGGTGAAGCCAACTGACACTCGACGAAGTCACGCTCAGATTCGTCCTGTAAATTTCAAGCTCATGTCATAAGATTTCTAGGTGGTGGCACGAGTTGAATTGGACGCAGAAAATCCGAGAAATACTTTAATTGGAAGAAGAAAAAATCTTAGCTTCAACAAAATCCATAAAGCATCCACGAAAATGACCCTATCTCACAAGATGAGAGCCCTCTCAATCCATCTCGCAAGTGACTTGGCATGTTTTGGGCAAGAGGGTATGGCTTTGAGGTTACGCACCAGTGATAGATTCGCACCTCAGAGAGCACCGATCAGAAAAACAATTATTTTATCCGACTATTTTAGATAAAGTCACCGCAGCTTCTAAGGTCTCGATATCTCTCCTACTTTTCTTTCTCCTTGGCTGTGATGTTGTATTCGGCTGAAGCCAAAAATTCGATCACGAGTATAGTTCGTTTCTCGAATACTCGGAGTACGATGTCAGGTCTCGAGTATGCAATGGAGAGTGTTGTCCGAAAATCGTACTTCCGAAAAATTTGGCTGTTAACGTTTTGGACAATTGACTCTATTTACCTTGGAGCGTTCAGTTGGACAGGGTCGCGGTCAGAACCGTGAGAGCGGAAAGATATCAGTAAAGTACTTTTAGGGCAGCAATTTGTCTATAGAGACACATCATTTCCGTATGAGTGGGACACCTGAATAGTATGTGTTATAGATACTCAGCGTGTGCGTGACACGCTCTGCAACTATCGTTGGGAATTTCATTGCCGTAAAATGCGGCTACGGTATACAAAGATGGAAATAACACCGTCGTGACACGCAAAAATAAAACTCTATGTTCCTGAATTAAGTCCGGATGATCTGAGGGAAGCAAAAGTTAGCTCCTTCTACAAGGGCTGATCTTCTACATTTCTGTCAAAGTTTTCGTGCATTTTTTTGTCAAGGAGCTGTTGCAGGAAGATTTCGATCTTTTCTTTCTTTAATTGGACTTTTATGAGTGAAGCATCGATATTGAGTCATGCACTATCCTCACTTTTGATGATATTATTCAGGCCAAGCCTGAATATTAAGTATGAGTATGTATTCAAGCTGATCATTAACGAAAAAATCTTTCCGCCTCCGGCAGCCACATTTTTGTCACGCATTTCCCGCTAGGATATGATTTTTTCTAATTTTTCTTGTTTTTTTAATTGTTTCATTGATTATATCCACACTTCACTCAGACCTTCGTAAGAATTTTTCTTTTGCACCCCACATTTTCTAGTTACATATTTCATTAACAGCAACTATAAAAATCGTTACTTCAAGTTTATTTAGTTACTTTCGATACTCTTGATATGTAGTTCACAAGTTTTTTTTACGAGAATCAATACATGATAGAACGTGTCGTCAAAAATAAGTGAAAATATTCAAAAATAATTAAAAAAACGTAATTGTTGAATAAAACCGCCAAATGATCAGCTAGGATTTCATTCGAAATGGATTTCGAAACTACGAAATAGCTGGAATAAGATGCCGTGAACTGTTTCATTAGGCATTTTCATAAAACTTCTTTTTGATTGAGGATAGGTGTGTCGTCGCAGCTTCCTTTTAAGGTCTTGATAACTTCCCTCCTTTTCTTTCTCTTTGACAGTGATGTTGTACTCGGACGGAGCCGAGAATTTGATCACGAATATAGTGCGTTTCTCGAAGTCTTGGAGAACAATGTCAGGCCTCGAGTAAGCAACGGAGACTGCTGTCCGAAAAACGTAGTTCCAGAAAATTTGGCACTTCTCGTTTTGGACAATTGACTCTATCTCCCTTGGAGCATTCGGCAGGGCAAGGTCGCGGCCAACACCGTAAGAGCGACAAAGATGATTATGAAGCACTCTTAGGGCTGCATTGTGTCTGTAGATATACGTCGTTCCTGCGTGGGTGAAACACTCCGATAGTATGTGTTCTAGGTTCTCATCGTGTATATGACACGCTCTGCACCTATCGCTTGACACTTCTTGACATAAAATGCGGTTACGGTATGCTTAGGTGAAAATTACAATGTCCTGGCATGCGAAAATAAAACCCTCTGTACCTGAATTCAGTCCTGATGATCTAAAGAAACAAAAAGTTTGCTCCTTCGAAAAGGACTGTTTTTCTACATACCTGTGAAAATTTCCGTGCATTTTCTTGTCAAATAGCTCTTAATGGAATTTCTCAAATTCTGCTTTCTTTACCTCGGCTTTCAGAAGTGAAGCATCTAGATGAAGCAATGCACTTTCCTCACTTCTGATGTTAAAATTCAGGCTAATGGTCTGGGCCGCTTGCTCCGCGGCTTTGTAAAGGAACGTCCCTTTTGCCGAACATCTCGTAATTCTTGACCATTTTTAGGAGAGGATCTTTTCCATTTGCAACGATGTAAGCTGTACTCAAAACAATTCAGTTATGAAAACACTGGAGATTCAGAAGTCCACGTCCGCCTTGACGGCGTGCAATGTATAATCGCGGAACTGACGAATTGAAATGCAAGCTTTTATACATATGCATGATCTTACGTGTTGTGACATCAAGGGTCTTAAGTTCGTTCTTCGTCCATTGAACCACCCCAAACGAGTAGAGTGGAACCGGGACGGCAAGCATGTTAGTCGCAGAAAAATATGCCACGGCACTTGCGAGATGGATGCAGAAAGCTGTCATCCTTGGGTCGCTTCGTATCCTCAAAACACACCAGAGTTTCGCCGACCTGTCGTTGTGATTTCTTCGTGTCCTGTGACCACCCATCTCACCGTTGTGAGACGTGGCCATGAATAGGATTTACCGCGATCCTTCTGGGAGCCGATGTCATTTTTGTTTGTTTAGATGACAGTTGCTCCCAGTGGGACCCTGCTGTGGTTGTTAACCTTTAGTTTTTAATTATATAATAAGATTTTATGGTTAGAATGAGAGCACCTCGACTCAGATATTATGTAGATTCAATATGGACCCAAGCAATAGAAAACAACTTAATTAAAAGTACTTAAGGTTGGATATTACTTTCTGTGTATCTCAAAGAATAAAAAAAATTTCAATTCGAATTTTTTTGCGGAGGAATGGTTTTGGAATCCATTTCGTGATTTTCTCCTAAAGTTGAAAATAAAAATTAGATTTCAGTTTAAAAATAAGGAAAGAAGACATCAATCAAAGAATAAATTTTCTGATAATACATACACCGATGTCTAATTATAAGAGATTGTGCACTATTTTCCTGGGTTGTCTGTATGTTTGTTTGGTCACTTGGCGAATGAGAACTATCAACATCAGATTTACTACCTAGAACCTAGAGAGTCATCGTTTGCTCTTCACAAAGATTTTGGAAGTTTTTTTATATCAAGAAATCTTTTATATTCGCGCCTCAACTTTGATATATGTTGATCGAAGATGTTTTACTATGAAAAACCAATTTTTAAAAAATTTTTGAGAGCTGTTAAGCGTAAAAATGCTTGATGAGCGTTTTTGTGTTAGCTCGAAATCAATCTCTGACTTCGAGCGCTTTCTTTGCGTTTATGAGTACAGGTATAGAACTGAACTCCTCAGAGAGGCGGCACTTCATATATGCTAATTAGACGTAGAGTGGGGGTAATTGTCAGCTCGTAACAACCCCCTTTTTAGATTGAACTTAGTCTCTAAGTATTGTTGTTTATCTTTAAGGTTTGTTTTTTTGAACTGTGCTAACGGTTTCGTAGTTTGACAATGATTTGGGCGTTGGTTGGGTTTGGTATGTTACAATATTAGATTGGTGGCATAGTTTATTTCTATTACTAAATAATTTAATTGTTTCCGGAAGGTATCCCTTTATTTCTTGTGTGGATGACAATAGTCTGTAAGATATTTTTGGTGTCGTCTAGGCTAATTCTGGCTTGCTTAGGTTCTTCGTGTGATATTTGTTTCGGAAGTTGTACTACTTTTTGTTCTAACTTGTGAATGTCTTTTTGTTCAGAATTTATCTCGCTTGTCACATTTAGCCATTACGTCATATGAGTTTCATCTGATTTTTCTAATTCTGGGGTATCGTAGCTGTTTTACACTTGGCATCAAAATCCTGCAAGTTTTTGGGATTCTGAAATTTTTTCAGTTTTGACAGAATCTTTGCAGCTTATGTCTGAGTCTAATGGTTTGGAGGGTACTATAATATAATCAATCATTATAATTATAATAGTTTCCTTGTCTAGCAGGCAAGGTGACTGATTACATTTGTTATATCTTTTAAGTAACCTGGCTTCGCAAGATTTGCTATCTATTAACTTGGCATTAGGTTGGTTTCTTCTACATATATTATATACATCTACCTGTTTACATTTGTCAATGGTTTGTCTGTCGGTTGGTACGTAAGAGTCTTGGTATTCAATGATCATGTCATAGTCGGGGACTATTGATATGTGGACTTTATTTACTTGTATGGGGATAGGGACTAATCTTTGCAAGGAACCTTCTTCTTGCTTAATTACCGGTATCTCCAGTATGTACGTAAATAGACCTTGGATTCCTGCTACGGAGAGGGCACTGATGTCTAGAATGTGCTGCTAGTTCTCTTCTTCATTGTCAAAATGGTATCGCGTACGTTGAGTTGTTTCGAATTCTCGAATGGTTTCTTTCAGCATTTTTGGTGTTAAAATTTGGGGATGTACTATCCCATTCTTTCCGCCAATTATGGCGTTGATCGCTGTTTTAATATCCTCGTTTGTTTCATCTAATAGTATTGCTGTTAATAATCATTTGGAGTTGACAAAACTATCCTTTGTTTCAGCATTCAGTCCGCAAGTGATGTTTCTTACAAACTGTCTTTCGGCATTCTCCTGGGCAGCTATCCATTTATGGTTCATTGACGTTGTTTTCCTAATAATTTGTGTAGGATACTGTTTTGGCTAGCTAGTCTATTGTAGCGGGTCCCAACCAATTGGACTTCATAATAAGGAGTGCATTTCTTGTTATAGGCTAGTTCTGCCATAGTAATGGTGGTTTCGATGGCTTTAATCCGATTTTCGATGGATATCATATTGATAGCTATAACCATTTTCCACTTTTCATGAAACAAGTGTACTTTAGATATTTCCTCGATGTAGATGTTTCCTTGAATTTTCTCGAGGGTGTAGTTACCATTGATGATCGATGCTAGGGCCAGCAGGAAGGTCCAGAAGGGTGTCATTATCGTCTATGAAATAGGGCATTGTTTGATTGATATGAATTCGGATGATTTCATCCTTATTTCTTATTCGTTAATTATTATCGTCTGAGTAGTCAATTACTTCAAAAGGGCCTTTCCTAGAGGGGTCTACTTTGTTAGACTTAGTATTGTTAATGATTTTTACTGTGTCTCCCAGTTTGTATAGGGGGTGTTTGTGAGTGATATTTTTGTCGAATATTTTTTTCGGTTTTTCTGTTTCTATTTCTATTCTTTCTCTAGCCCTTCGCAGATTTTCTTCCAGTTTCTTTTTCCACTTTCTCACTAATTCCGAGTACGTCATGGTTGGTGAATATGCTACCGATGATGGTATGTCAGCTTCTCTTCCAAACATAAGTTCGAATGGTGAAAATACTGTTGTTTGGTTCTGTATTGTGTTGATTTCAAAGTTAATAAATTTCAAATTGTCAGCTAATTCATTGTTTCTTTCTCAGATGCTTGTTTTGATCAGGTTCCCTAGGGTGGAGTGCATTTTTTTATGTTTCCGTTGGACTCCGGATGAAAAGCTGATGCATAATTTCTCGTAGAAAGTTTTGTCCCTGGTCTGTTAGGATTGTTTTTGGGTGCTCCGAAGATGTAGATGTAGTGATCGAGCAGCCCTTCTATTATTGAACTAGTTGTCTCATTAGCCATCGGGATTAACGTCGTGTAGCGGGTTAATCTATCTTGTAGGCTCGGAATATATTTGTTACCTTTTACTGTTTCAGGTAATGGGCCGTATATATCTAGACTATCTTTTCATTGGGTTTCAGAGGGATGTCTAGTATAATACCCTCAGCTTGGTTCTTGATTCTTGTGGTTTTTTGCAGTTGACAGATGGGGCATGTTTCGACGTACTTTTTATTGTCTTCATCCATATCTATCCATTGTCCAGTTTTGTTCGCTTTTTCAACGGTATTCTTTTCCCCAAGGTGTTTCGCATGCGCTCTTTTAATGATATTAGTTTTTTCTCCTTTCATTAATTTTTGGGTATTGTTGAAGCATACGTGAAATCCTACGTGAGGATGCAAGTTAGATAGGTAGTCCATCATTTTCTGTATCAGATCTTTTTCTATTGGTGTGAATAGTGGGTCACCGAATATAAATTTTATCAATGTTAGTTTTTTGCTTATATTTTCATCGATGAACCAGTCTAGTTTCGTAACCAATCCTCTTCATTATATTTTGTCATGTCTTCTTTGTTTATTACTTTCCAGAGTTCTTCCACGGCGTTGGGTTTTTGTTTTTAATTTTCCTTACGTTGGGTTCAATCGCCATGTCATAAAATCGTTGTAAAGTTCATTTTGTTTAGATGTTTTGGATCCAGGTGAATCATTGGGATCATCGTTACTTTCTACTGATTTGCACATTCTTCCGACTGGGATTTCAAGTTTTTCTTGTAGTATTTCGTCCTTCATGATAGTGGGGCGTTTAACTGATGTACCCAAAATTTCGGCATCTGAAAGCACCTCGTCGGTAGTTAAATCTATTCCATCTAGCACTTGTTCTAAAATATCGCTGGTGTGGATTGGAAATAGTCTGGATAAGCAGTCTGCTACTTCGTTCTCCTTTTCTTCAACATATTCTATTTCGTACTTATATTCCTCTAGCCGTAATCGCCATCGTAAGAGTCGCGAGCTGGGGTCTTTAACATTGGGTAATCAAATGAGTGCTTTGTTATCAGATTGGATTTTGAACTTGTTTCCTTGCAAGTATTGATGTAACCTTTACATTGCCCATACTTTAGCTAAGAGTTCTTTCTTCTGAGGTCCTATAAAACCTTGCTAATATTAGGAATTATTGCACGTCTTTAGGTGTTTTCAGCTGCTTAAATTCCTGGATTGCCTTGATCTTAAAAGGGTTTGGCTTAACTCCTTCTGCTGTGATCAGGTGGCCCAGGTATTCTAGTTCTGGACGTGGGTACTTGCATTTTGATGGTTCTAATTTCAAGCCTAAATGTTTTATTCTTTCCAGGATAGTCACTAAATTTTTTTCATGTTCTTCTAAGGTTTTTCGAGATACTACAATATCGTCAATGTAAACGAAACATTCTCTCCCAATTAGTTCTCTGAACGCATTGTCCATCATACGTTGGAAAGTAGCGGGTGCATTTTTCAGACCAAATGGCATCCTATTATATTCAAAAATCCCTTGTATAGTAGAGAATGTTGTATATTTTTTGCACTCATACTTCGTGTGCATTTGGTGGAATCCTGCACAAAGGTTGAAGGTTGAGAAAAACGTTGCATTTCCTAACTGGTCGAGGATATCGTCTATTATGGAAAGAGGGTATGCATCCTTGTTGGTGTCTTTATTATTCTGACAATAATTTACTACCATTGTAAGCTTTTCTCCTTTTTCAGGGACTATCCATTGTGGGGAGTTGAAAGGTGGTTGGGACTCTCTCATTATACCTTTTTTCAGTAATTCACTTGATTCGTTAAGTGCGAATTCCTTGTGTTTCTCGGGTAGTTTATGGGATCTTAAGTTGATCATTTTTCCTGAGTTCCAGATTATTTTATGTTCCGTTATATTTGTACAGGGTAGGGGGTCTCCATCTGAAGGAAAGACTTCTGAGTATTGAGTCACGATTTCTTTTTTCCATTCTATAATTTTTGGTTCGATATGTTTTAGGTTTAGGCAATTTTGAAGTTTTTCCAGTCTTTTGAAGTAGTTCAAGGGTAATCATCCCCCTTTTGGGCAAGATCTACGTCTCGTGATCCCACAGACGTAATTCTGCTGAACTTAATTTCCTCTGGAATTTTGATGAGTTTCTCGGAATAGTTATAATATGGTATTTCTACCTTATTATTGTATATGGTGTATGATCGCGTATGTAAAACCGCATTTTACGCACATGTTGCATATTATACAAATGTGGATGCAATTCAGCTTGCAGGGTAATTACAAGTGGATTTATATTTCAAGAGATGTAATTTTGTCTTAGAACCGTTCTAATCATCAAAATATTAGAATGAAACCAAAAGATGTCACTAAACAAAATGAGAAAAAATGGTTGTTTGACGTATACAAAAATTTCAATGTGAAACCAGCAGTTAAGAAAGCTACATTTAAAGTTGGAGATGAAGTACGTGTAAATTAATTTAAGCATGTTTTTAAAAAAGGCTACACACCGAATTGGTCAACTGAAATATATACCATACTTGATGTTAGGAGCACTGAACCAGTGACGTATATGCTCAAAGATTATGAAGATAAAGCTATTGCATGTAGTTTTTGTGAACAAGAACTTGGCAAAGTTAGACATCCAGACTTTCATCTGGTGGCAATGTACTGAAAAACCGTGGAAATAAGCTGTTTGTAAAATAGCTATGCTTTGATGACTCTCACAATACGAGTAGTCACACATCTACCTACCCTTAATCTAGTGAATCAAAATGACGAATTTAGATTGAATTGCATTTATTTAGATTTTCATACTAATAAAACACAATAAATTTTAATGCAAAAAAAACAACAAATTAACACATCTGAGTTCTGGTAATTTCTCAATCACTTTTTAACACACATTTTAATTGTAGAAAGTAATTATTTCCAGAAACAGCCTCTCAAATCGCATGAGATAAGTAAATGTAAGTTTTTTCAATGCCTTATTCTTTAAACTTGTATAATTTTTTCGTACACAAGATTTTATACTTTTAACAGATCTTGATTTCACATTACACCAAACACTTTCAGCGATGGTTTCAATGATGATATCCACTATATAATCTCCAAAAGATATAGTCATATGTATACGGAAATTTCCACACTCGATGCATTGCAGCTTTTCTTGACAATCAAAGAACAGTTAAATGAGGTTGAAGTAGGTTTTGAATAATTTCCACTCTTCAGGACTTAGGGTTATACTTTCACGAGGATGACTAGCTGGCAATTTCACTGATAACGCTAGCTTTCCGTCTTTTTTAAGCTCAGCACCAATGATAATTTTCATTGTAAGTGACGAATTCAGATTGTATGTAGTTGCATGTAACATTTGATTTCGAGGCATATAAGGCATGATGATGATGTTGATCGTACTGAAAGCCATCGGACACTGAGCGATAATTGAAAACTGTTCACTTTATATATTTCTCTTTACAAATTCGATGGAACTGTAGCTTCCAACCAAATACCGCATGCAGAGATCGCCATATTGACAGGACTTTTGCATTTCCAACAGCAAATTTTCATCTTCATTCAGCAGATTGGTCATCCTGGTTGGTAGAAAATCGGTACATTTGTCTTCTACCGTGGCAATGAACCGCACTTCAAACTATGTTGTTGCTTTTCTGATGTTTGTTATTTTACCGTTTTTTTCAGGTCTAGGTCCTTGAGCTTCTTTGTTCGAAGACAATTGTTATTGTTGACAATTTTGTTCAGTTTTGAGAAATCTGTTTCAATTCTTGAATGTTCTTTAGAAATAAGTTTATACGACTTTTTAGCTCTTGTTGCTTTTCTTCTTCACGATCTGACATCTGACAATAAACTGATGAAAGAGAAGAGCTGGTCTCCTCTTATAAACGCTTACCCCCTCTACCCAATTTCCAGAGACTTCTGCACATTATTGCATTATATGATGCAACAAATTTCTAGAACGTTCTACACTATAATAATAAACACGTTTGGGATATAATTTTTTGCAACGAAAAATGGAATGCGTCATTAAAATAACTTTGAAGTTGTTCACGAAAGATTCTTTTCAGAAAATGCGCAGTATAATTTGATGACGTCATCAAGAATGTTCTAGAAACTTAGTGCGGACACGAACCACTACAGATTAGAAGCTTCTCGCTGTCGGTAGGGTAGCAGTCTATATCTAGAACGCAGCTTACTCATCTACTTATGCCAATCAACTGCCAGTTCGCCGCCAGCGGTCAAACGTTCAGTTGTTGCTTGGATTAAACGTTTTTGCGCACTTTTCGGCTCTTTTGTCGCCGATTCGAAATGAGAGATTTTTAAAAAAGTGTAGTGTGTGACTCGGGGCAGATCTTTCCGAATTTCTATAGCTCGGGAATGTTTTTAGCACTTGTCTGCGGCTCATGCTACAAACATTCCCATCGATATAGAAATTGAAAAATCTCTCTAGTTATCCAATATTCTATTCGCTTGGAAGAAACCAAGCGCGCGCCTAGCACTCGATTGATGTTGCTACTATCCATATACTGTGGTAAAAGTTTCGCTATATATTATCTCCTGGTCATTTAATACTGGTTTTCCGACTGGATATGAGGTAGTATGAAAATCGGTTAATTTTAATAACTAAGCTGACAGGAACAATAAGTTCATTTCAAAGTCCATTTTCAAAATCCATAGTAACTTACTTTCGGATGATTTTAGTAAAAACATGTCTTTTTCCATGTAGAAATGACCCTTCTAAGTTTCTGTTTATTAAATTTTTGATAAAAATTACATGTGTTAATTTTTACGGAGCGTCTATTCGTCCAGAACTCTAGGCTAATAAAACACCTGTCCCTGACTGGCTATTCGTTTAGAATTCTGGACAAATAGCCCGCACACAGGCACAGTGAAATGCCTATTCGTCCAGAAATGTTGACACGCATACAATAATTACTTGGATGTAAATATGATCGATAATGACTACTGCTTTATTTTTTGGAGATCGAAAGATGAGCCGTGGCCCACTGGTTAAGGTAACTGACTAGAGATGCTATGGTCATGTGTTTACGCCTCCTGTTTTCTCTATTTTCTCAAGATTATCATAATTTTGAACGTAAATGTGAATGAAAATATTAAAAATGATAAAATATAAAAAAATAGTATTTTGCGATTTTTTTTTAATCCGAAGAATTATTATTAAAAAATACGCAATGCGGCAAATTATGTCATATTTAAATTTCTATTCCGGAAAACTTTACTAAACAAAATTTTCTATTTCGCGAAATTTTGCTGGATATTAATTTTCTGATTCAGCAAACGGGAGACTACAACAACGATGGCGATAAGCTTTCAAGACAGTATAGTGTCTGATCACAGAAGAGTGACAATAAGGGTGGGTCGAAAAACATAAAAATAATTAGATTCGTTGGCTAGCCAATTGAAAATTTTCAAGTTTTCAATCAGGGTGTCTACCAAATTTTTCCCACGAAATTTTCGGACGATGCATGGCCAATTCCCGCATATTTCCCGCTTATAATTATATGGTCCCGCTTACGATAGAAGCTTACATATTTTTAGTCGAAAAAATTAATTTTCCAGTAAACTGATGAATTTTCAAATAAAATTATGAATCTTCAACTGAAATAGCGGAATTTTAAACGAAATAGTGGGATTTTCAATAATAAAGACACGTTTTCAATCAAATAGTTGACTTTTGAACTTCAAAAGATCAATTTTTAACTAAAAATGGAATAGTTAAATTTTCAGTGGAAAACATTAATTCTCCACCAAACTCATAAATTTTCAACTGGAATAGTTGAATTTTATACAACAGCAAAAATTAATTTTTAACTGAAATAATCAATCTTGAACTGGAATAGTTGAATTTTCAACCAAATGTTAATTTTCCACCAAAAACGACAATTTTCAACAGAATAAATGCATTTTCAACGAAACAGTTGAATTCTCAACTAAAAGAGATTATTTTTAAACAAAAAATAAAATAGTTCTATTTTCGGTTGAAAAAATTAATTTTCCACTAAACTGATAAATTTTTAACTAAAATGATGAATCTTTAACTGAAATAGGTGAATTTCAAACAAAAAAGATCAAATTGCAACCAAAATAATGAATCTGTAAATGCAATAGTTGAATTTTCAACCAAAAAGATGAATTTTCAAACAAGAAGATTAATTTTTTATCAAAAGACGATTTTTCAACAAAATACATGTATTTAAAAAAAAATTAATTGTCAAACTAAAATTGAATACTCAAATTATCATATAAAAACATTGGTTTTGAACAAAAGAGATGAATTTTCAACTAAAATATGAAATATTCAATTGAAATAATTACATTTTCAGATAAAATAATAATAATAGTTTTCAAACAAAAATACATATTCAAAAAAATAGTTACAGTTTCAAACAAAGTTATGAATTATTCATTAAAATGATGAATAATTAACTAGAATAATTAAATTCTCGACAAAAAAAATTTTCAACCATGAAGATTAATTTCTACCAAAAAAGGCGAATTTTCATTTAAAAAAGGTGAATTGTGAAGGAAAAATTGAATAATTTAATGTTCAAATAAAAAAATTAATGTTCAACCGAAGAGATGAACTTTTGACTAAAGAGATGGAATATTCAACTGAAATAGTAAAGCAGCGTGTCTACTAAATTTTGCCCAAGAAATTCCCTGACAATTCAAGTATTTTTCCCGCTTATGAATATAAGATAAGGTCGCGCTTACGAAAGAAGCGTACATACAAATGCATAGTGGGTTGCAACGTGAGTAATTTGCTCGATTGCAATATTAAATTTCATTTAAAAAATATATATTTTCAAAACTAATAATTTTTAAGAATTCAAATTTTATTTAAGAAAAAAGTAGAGCAAGTAGCTGAAAGGGATGATAAAAAATTATAAGGAAATGAAATGCATTTTCTGCATCAAAAATAAAATCAAGGACAATTTCCGGATTTTTTCGATTCCCGGATAATTACTGGATTTTCTAAATTCACGCACAGTAGACACCCTGGTACTTTTTCTAATTCTTTATGTAGAAAAAAAATTTATTTTTTATTTTTTTGGGTGTAAAATTGATGAAAGTAAAAGCTATACTTCCGAAAAGGTCACCCAAGAATATTGACTTGATACTTAGCCTAGAATTTTCTTTTAGACCCTAGTTGAGCACACTAAAAGTATTTTTGGCGCAGATCAATATAAATGAAGTTATTAATAATTTTGACTTTTTTTTTATTACTTTTTTTTTCAAAATCTCCAAAAATGTTGACTTTGGAAAAAATCGTTGTTCAAAAAAGTTGTACATCTCGTCAGAACACATATTTTTTATATTCATACTGTTTTCTAAAATTAATATTCTTCGAAAAAATGACAAAAATGAATTTTCAGATTTTTTTTTTGTGAATACATTTTTCTAAAGTAAAAGAGATATTTGCAAAATTGATATTTGACTTAAATTCTCTTCTTACTAGAGACGAAAGTCAGAAGCAGTATTTACTACAAGTGGCAACAGAGTAAATGAAGCAATTTCCTGACTCCAGTGAGTCTACCTTGTCCCGTGAAACGTTATAATCAATTAATTATTTGTTTGAGGTCTTCTTAAGAATTTTGTCCTAAAAATTTAATTTTTGAATTGTTCTTATAAACTATGAAAGATGTCGCAAGAAAACAAGATACATTTTTCATAGAACTTTTTTAGACGTGCAAACTTCTATGGTGGCATTTTTTCGTACCTGTCATTGTTTCCAAGAAAAAGTAGAAAATTCGATTGTAAGAAAAAGAATTCTCCTGGCTACAAAAGTTAATTATTAAGCATTAAACTCACAAGATATCTTCATTACCAAAGTACACAAAAAAAATGGGCAAACAATTAAAAGTGGGGTTTTTTTTTGCGAAAATCGCGTTGTAATTTTTTCAGAAAAACTGCTGCCATTTTGTTAATTTTAAACCTTTTTTTTAATTTTTCGGTAGATTTCGAATGAAAAAGATGAACGCTATTTGAAAAGAAAATAATAAATATCTCAGTCAGGTCAAAAGTTACGGAGGTTTGAAGAAAAAAATTAAGGTTTTTTGAAAAACAAAGCACAAAATTTAAATTTGCATCACTTCTTAGAAAATTTGTTGTTTGCGAATCGGAGAAATACGTATCGCCTTATTTTATCTGAAAAATAACATATTTCGTCCCCGAGAGATTCTGCAACTGCAAGTGTAGAACCTTGTCTAATATGAAATGGATTCGGTCATGGATTTTTTATTTATGAATTGGAACCAAATTTTGAGTGATATGCATGAAAATTCGAGAGAGAAAAATTGAAACCATCCTACTGTACATCTCTGAGACTATCTGTGTATAATTATTATTGAAAACAATGCACAGGGACCTCTTAAAATAATAATTGATCCCCTGTTTCCTTCTTTAGGAACAATTTTGCTGTGAAATTCGAGAGAAGAAAGAAAGAAATCAAATGAAGACGGATTTGCTCACGTGTCCCCAAAATCTACAATTTTATTGCTTTATATACACCGAGTTCCTCGTAATTTCTGCTTTAATTCACCGTTGCTTTATTTTTCTATGGTTAAGTCGTATACGAGTAAAGCAGCTTAACGATGACGCAGAGACTCGGCAGTCAGTACTAGTGATGCATATCGGTCATTTTTTTGACAAAATCGAGATTCGCTTGAAACATAGTTATATGGAACTGAAATGTAACGGAGATCAAGAATTTGTAATGAAAAAAGTCGATCGAGACCATTATCTAATTTATCTATTTTTATTAATTAATCTATCAATTTATCTAATTTTAAAATGATCGACATGCATCACTAGTTAGTATAGTCAGTTCGGCGGAATAACGCATGTCTGGCTGTGCCACATAGGAAAGTATTTATTTACGCTTTGTATTGGCAATCCGAATTAAAAATAATAACGACAGTCCAGATTCAAACGCGATGGAAGCCTATGTTCCGTGAATGTAAAGATAAATGTGCTTTCTTTCGGGCATAGTAGGCGGGGAAAACGTTAGGGGGGGGGGGGTACCTTATTATATGGATTAGATGAGACGAGTGAGAAATAAAAACATTCTTACGCATTTTTCATTGAACATTCATCTTCAAAGGTAATATAATTATCACCAATGAGTATGTGGTAACCTAATTTTACGCCCGGGAAAAATAGATAGAAATAGAATCAGAAATTTTTTAAGTTTATTACTTTTCTTGTTATTAAGCTACAAACATGGGCATGATAGGCGTACGCGGAGACCGAACGAGAGGCCTACGAAAGCCAGCCCCACCACTTACCACACAACTGTACGTGACGTGTCCGCGAGCTCCACTGGCTCGCGGCTAAAAGTGTAGTGGCAAGTGGAGGGAGCGCTTTTCGTAGACGCATCCCCACTATTCAAATGCTGGCTTGCGGGCTCTGCTACGATCGCATGTCCTGTAAAATTCAGCTTTGATGCATTAGGTCCCTTTCTTCGCAGACAGTCACATATATTTAACGGTGGGGTGGAATATATCACAGACTTTTTTTGCCACCCTTTGCATTGCTCTCGTGCAAGTTTATGTAGAAAAAGAATTGCACTGACGAACAATGCGATGTAAACGCGTTAGAAGTGATAAGCGCTAAGCGTTCGAGCGATGCACTAAGCGCTTAGGCAACGCACAAAGCGTTAATATAATTGCATGTTATCGAGCATTGAACGCGAAATTCCATTTAATATCAATAGGCATTTGGTTGTCTGAATCGGTGATACAAATAGCTAATTCACAAAACGCATGACCAACGCTTCTTGCGATTGAAAGATTGCATCCCAAGTTCGTCGCAAAGCGCTTAAGTTGAATGGCCAAACAAAAGAATCGATACCCAGCGTTGCAATTGGGCACTCATCAACGAGTTTATGTCAAGCACTCTAAAGTACCTTTTACAGAATTCTCCTTTCGCGCAAACGCTTCCATCCTACCTTCAACTTTTTTCTAATGAAAAGATAATAAAAGCACTCAGACAACATAATAAGCCCCCACCGTGTATGTTTGGCTTTGATTCGTCAGTTTAAGTCAAGCAGTCTAAAACACTTTATGAGGAATGCTTATCTCGTTCCAACGCAGCGACTTTCACTTCAACGCTAAGTGTAAAAGGTAAGTATATCCAGTAAAAAAATTTGAATAGATATAACTCGAAAACGAATTCAGCGCAGTGGGCACGAAATTTGGCGACGTCTTTACGACATCGTTACGACATCTTTACAACAACTTTACGACATTTTATGTCCATGTCGTTAAGATGTATTTAGGATATCGTAAAGACACCTTAACGACATGGACATAGAACCTCGTAGAGTTGTCGTGAAGATGTCGTAACGATGTCGTAAAGACGTCGTAAAATTTGGTGCCCACTGGGGTCGTACGATCTGACGATGTCTTTACGATGTCGTAAACACACCTTAACGACATGGACATAGGATATCGTAAAGTAGTCGTAAAGATGTCGTAACGATGTCGCAAAGACGTCGTCAAATTTGGTGTCCATTGGGAGGTTAGATTTGGTGTATTCGATTTGCTGCCATTATCGAATTGGACCTTTAAATTCAATTCTGCAATGCACCAGCCTCTCCCTCCACAAAATACCTCATTGAACCTGATAGAATTTGTATAAGGATTTATAAGGTTCAAAGAGTTTCAATCTGGCTGCCCGTTAGGGAAAAATTTGCCAGATAGAATATCTGCTGGTTTCTAAGAGGAATTTACATATCAGTTACCAATCTGGATTTCCCATTGCAAAATCAAGTGGTTTCTGTTGGGATTTTACATACCTGTGTAACCAATTGTGATTTTCAAACTGAAAAAGTGCCGGTTTCTGTCTGGAATTCCAAAATAAATTCTTCGAGATTTCGTAAAGTACCCACATCTATTGGTTTTTATGAGGTTTTTACATAAACAGAACCTACTTAAATTTCCAAACTCGAATAGAGCTGGCTTCTATCCGGAATACCAAAATTAATTTTTCAGATCTCAGTCTATTGGTTTCTATGAGGTTTCTATGAGGCCTATTAGGAATTTCTTACTAAACCTGCTAAAATTATACAAATCTATGAGTTTTACTTTGGAATTTACGTGACAAAGACCGCATTATTTCTCATAGATTTTTTATTCTATGAGGTTTTATGAGGTATTTCGTGAAGGGCTATTCGGCCGAGTTTATTTTATGAAATGAAGGGAAATCATAAGGTTTTCAGGGTAGTAATAAGTATAATTATGAAAAATAAAGTTGCCCAAATACATTCGTGCGGTTTGGGAGAGGGATATTAATTATTTAACTCAACGGAGTGATATTAACCAAACTTTAACTCAATTTCAGCAATAAACATGATTTGACAGACTCAATTCTGCAAGGTGCAGGGCGATGTCCGTGGTGGGTAACTGGTAACTTCATTGCAGAATTGAATTTAAAGGTCCAATTAGATAATGGCAGCAAATCGAATACACCAAACCTAACCTGAATTCGTTTTCGCGTTATATCTATTCAACTTTTTTTACTGGGTATGTACGTAGATCACAAAATCAACTCCCAGCGGTGCTGTTTGCGTAATCAAATGATTATTGTGGACACGAACTGTCTGTTCAGAGCCAAACAGCGAGGCTAGGATTTGATTTTGTTGTCTGGGTGATTTCTTAAACGCTTAGCGTTGACGTGAAAGTGGGAGCTTAAGAACGAAGTAACTATTTCTTATAATGTGTTTCAGACTACTTGCCTTAAAGTGGCTAATCCGAGCCAAACAGCAACGCTGGGAGTTGATTTTGTTGCCTGGATGCTTTCTTAAACGCTTAACGTTGAAGTTAAAGTGAGACCGTTAGAACGAGATAAGCATTTCGTATAAGGTGTTTTAGACTGCTTGATTAAAACTGGCGAATCAAAACCAAACAGCAACACTGGGAGCTTATTTTGTTGTCTGAGTGCTTTTATCAAACGCTTAGCGTTGAAGGCAGGATGGAAGAGTTCCCACAAAAGGAGAATTCTATAAAAGATGCTTCAGAGTGCTTGACATAAACTGGTTGATCAGTGCGAAATTGCAACGTTCGGTATCGATTCTTTTGTCTGGACATTCAACTTGAGCGCTTTGCGACGATCTTCCTGGTAAAAAAAGTTGAATAGATATAACGCGAAAACGAATTCAAGTTAGGTTTGGTGTATTAAATTTGCTGCCATTATCGAATTGGACCTTTCAATTCAATTCTGCAATGCATTAGGCTTTATTCGGCTGAGTTTATTTTATGAAATAGAGGGAAATTATAAGTGTTTCAGGGTAGCAATGAGTATTAATTATGAAAAATAAAGTTGCCGAAATACATTCGTGCGGGCAACCGATATTAGTTATTTAACTGAACGAAGTGATATCAACCAAACTTTGACTCCAATTCGGCAATACACATGATTTGACAGACTCAATTCTGCAAGGTGCAGGGCGATGGACGGGTGGGTAACTGGTAACTTCATTGTCGACAGTTGGCAACCCACCGCGTTCATCGCCCTGCACCTTGCAGAATTGAGTCTGTCAAATCATGTGTATTGCCGAATTGGAGTCAAAGTTTGGTTAATATCACGCTTTTATTATTTTTTTATTAGACAAAAGTTAAGGGTAGGATGGAAGCGTTTGCACGAAAGAGGAATTCTGTAAAAGGTACTTTAGAGTGCTTGACATAAACTCGTTGATCAGTGCCCAATTGCAACGCTGGGTATCGATTCTTTTGTTGATAGAATTTGTATAAGGATTTATAAGGTTCAAAGAGTTTCAATCTGGCTGCCTGTTTGGAAAAAAATTTGCCAGATAGAATATCTGCTGATTTCTAAGAGGAATTTACATATCTGTATCCAATCTGGATTTTCCATTGCAAAATGAAGTGGTTTCTGTTGAGGTTTTACATAACTGTAAACCTGTAACCTGGAAACGAGCAATCCGCCGCCGGGAAAGTATCCACGATGGTCCGAAAACAGGCGCCCCAAATTAAAAGAGCACAGCTGGTTACTGGAGCGGAAAATGGAATTTTAATATGCTGCATTAGATTCCTTACATAATGACGAGACGATTAAAAAAAGATAGAAAAAAATCGGTTAGCCCGTTAAATTTCTGTCGGGAGTTTTGGTAATTTTGCATTTTATTTAAGATTATCTTCAATATTGGGAATATTGACCCATTTTCATAATCCTCTTTTGCATTTTTTTTTTAATTATATAATTTTCAAATTGTATCAGCTAATAAAAATATCATCGATCCATGTTTTGCGTAATTTTAGAGATTGTAACAGTATTCATTGTCGGCCGGTGTTTTACTTTGGTCTTTATCGGCAGACAAAAGCAGATTCGAGGAGAATCTAATTAATCAATCAATCAGTTAATCGAATTCAACCATTTGAGTGAAAGTTCATCTTTCCAACTTGAGAATTGAACTAGTTAGTTGAAAATGACATTTTTTTCGTTGAAGTTTAATATTTTTGGTTTAAAAATTCGACCATTTGCTTGAAAATGTATCTTTGCAGGTAAAAAATTCAATTATTTATTAAAAAATTCCACTGTTTTATTAAAAATTTGTTTATTTTTCTGGATATATCAACTATTTGGTTGTAAATGCAACTGTTTGGTCGGAACTGATTTTTTTTGTTTGTACAAAATTGAAATATTTGCTTGAAAATTATTTTTTATGTTGCAAATTAGTCCCTTAAGGTTTAAAAGTCAACTGCTTTTTAAAAGGTTAGACTTTTTAGGTAGGAGATGCAATATATTTCGACTTGAAATCTTAGACATTTAAAACGTTTCATATTGAATTCAATATGGCACCTACATTAATTTTATTTAAAAGAATTTATTCCCCTACTATATCTCTATTTTCTTAAAAAAACATCGTATTCCACCCATTATGAGAGGTTTGAGAGTTTAAAATCTATCAGAAATTTATTTAATGTATCCAGATGGTGTGTGAAATCTTCCAACAATCATTGAAATCTTGTAAATCGGTTGTAAGTCTTTGCGAAACCTTCCACATTTTTGCGAAATCTTTGTTATCGAAAAGTTTGTGCAATTTTTGAAATGCATATGAAATCTGCGAAATTTTTTGAATGTTTGTGAAATCTTTGAAAATCTTTAAAATATTTCTAAAACTTTTCGTAATATTAGTGAAATTTGCGAATTGCAGTATATTACTCAATTTCATAATAACTTTTTGAATAATCATCGCTGAGATAATTAATTAATCTGATGTGCAATTATGTTTTGTCTTTCCATGAAGAAATATCAATATAACCTGTTGATAATGAATGCACATATGAACGCAGTAATTGTCCACTAAGTAGTTAATTATTATTGTTTATTTATACAATAATAAATGCATTAAGCGCAAAATACTAATCATCCGCCGAAATTTTTCGGCGGATGATTAATCCGTTCGGCGGCGCGACGGCGCGCCCTCTTCGTCGCTCCTCGGCGGCGGCTGCGCGGCGCACCCTGGGCTGAATCGGGAATTTATTATTCAAAATGACCTACAACCTACAATTCCGATTGTCAAATTTTATTTTTTTTTATAAATAAACAAAGAGAGAAAATGAGACATTTTTTAATTATCATTTTCTATCATCAAATCAATGACGTAATTAATCCCATTCTCGAAACAAATGTTGAAGTATCCAAAGAATATAAATAATGTACAGGATATCGAATCTAATTGTTATAAACAAATTATATTAACAAAATGTCAACATGTTGGAAATTGTGCTTGCAGAGTATATTTGTAAGTTGAAATTGCTTTATTTTATCAACAGGATCATGTTTGATCATGAAAATTTATAGTATGGTATAATTTGTTTTTTTATAAACAAATTTTATGAACAAATGCATAGCTGTACCATTTATAGATAGAAAGTAATCGTTTGTCTTTCTACTCGCCTTCAAATTACATCAGTGGTGATATTTAGTGACAAAGATTGTCGGTTTGTTAAACATCGATCCATTAATTAATTAAATGATTGTTTGGTTAATCAATTGATTAAACACTTATTATCACTTAATTGTTTGATAATGAATTGATTAATTAGCAATTGAGTAATTAATTAATTTCTTCGATGTGCAATTATCTGATCTCGAATGTGCTTTTGTCTTTCGATAAAGACTCTCTAAAATTGCGCAAAACATGGATCGATACAATTTTTATTAGCTAATAAAGTTTAAAAATGATATAATTGAAAAAAAATGATGAAAAAGGATTAGCAAAATGGGTCAATATTCTCAATGTTGAAGGTAATCTTAAATGAAATGCAGAATTACCAAAACTCCCAACTGAAATTGAACGAGTTCACCGATTTTTTTCCATTTTTTTTTAATCGTCTCGTCATTATGTAATGAACTTATGCAGCATTTTGGAATTTAATATCTTAATAATTTAATAATTATCAATTGTCTTCAAACGGCTCGAATCCAGAAACGCTCTAACAATAGGAAGGTCGGATGAGTTACGACCGACCCCCCGGGTTCAAGTGTCGTCGACAAATTTCAGGCTCCAGCGGCCAGCTGTACTCTTGAAATTTGAAGCGCCTGTTTTCGGGCCATCGTGGATACTTTCCCGATGGCGCATTGCTCGTTTCCAGGCGCATAAATGAAGCACATTTTCAATTAATTAAAAAATAACAAAAACAAGACCATTTAAAAAAACGGAGGCTTTGTTTTGGTGTATTATGTCATTGAGATTATGTGGTTAAAATATTGCATCGAACAATTCATCCTTGTAGGAGGAAACATGTCATTTATAATACATGGGCTAAAAATCAAGCCAGAGGAAGCGCCTTAAGGGTACGCGTACCGCTGGCAAAAGTTTGTTGACGCTCAAGGGACCCTAATAACATCAATAGGGACAATGGATATAATACCAATCCGATTTGGCTTTCCGTCCTCCCGGGTTTTTTAAAAAGACATGATTGGCCAATCAAGTTAAGATTTCTAATATCAGATTTACCAGCAGCTATTCTTGAGGTGACTGCTCTCAGGATTGAGTGCAACATTACAACTGAAGCATATATTGATGATCAAAAAGTTCACACGATTCATGAATTGATGAATTTTCGGGGAGAGACTATAACTATCCGATTACACTTAAAGTCAACGTGATGGGTTTCGTTCATGATCGTAAAGTGGATGCAAGTTGCATAAGCAAACCACCATGCAAGAAATAAGTCAGTCTTCAATCAGGTCGCAAGAGATTGACATCTCATAACGTGCGCTTCCTCAAGCAACTAGGTGTCAGACTGGCTCAAGATGAAAAAGAAGAAGAAAAAGCATTAAAAATAAGCATACCATTAATTTATATACTATTTATTTGCCGCTATTACAAAGAATGAAGAAATACTGAAATATCCAGCTCCAGTGAATTATGATAAATCTATAGCACACTATGCGGTTCATGCTCATCAAACTTATGCTCCTTCATTATATAACAACAGTGATGAGATACGAATTGCAGTGCAACATCAAGATGTATGCATTTTTCCAAGTAAACGCTCATTACACATGCATGGAAGACTAGTTCGGACTGATGGTAATACAGCTGTGACAGCAACAAATCTAATTGGTAACGTCATCTGCTTTTTATTTGATGAAATTCAGTATGATTTGAATGGTATTGATATTGACTGATGTAAAAATGTTAGGCACACCAGCACCATAAAGAGTTACATTTCCTTGACTCCTAACCAGCTTAATTATCCTGAGAATGCAGGCTGACTTGATATAGATCAGAATGCTCAAATAATAAATGAAGCTTGATACTTTGATGTAAGTATCCCATTCTGCATGATGCTCAAATTCGCTTAAGATTATCAAAAGATTATTGTAAATACCAAACAGGAACTAATCTTAACCCACAAAGCCTACACTTCCGTAATTTTCCGTACAGCCTACCCTGGATTTTTTTGCAAATTAACGTATCGGGAATCATTTTCTTAAACTGTAGGTTAAAATCTCACGAAACGGAATGTTTTAATATTAATAAGATGAATTCAAAACTTACAATAAATATTTTCAAAAAACTGAAATATTGAGCCGAAAAAATCGTCGGAGTATTAAACATCCAGTGTAGGTTGAGGGTTAACAAGATCACGCACAGAGAACCTCTTCGGAGAACCCGAAGATTTTAAAATTATACTACATAAAGTTGAATGGATGGTTCCCTATATTCTGCCTGAAAATCGTCAGAAGATACAGTTACTAAAGTATATTGAAAAGGATCCACTTATATCAATGAGTTTTCGATCCTGGGAAATGTTTGAATATCCTCTAATTCCCGCCGCTCGAAACCATGCTTGGCAAGTAAAGACTTCCATACAAAGAGAGAAACCACGATATATCATACTAGGATTTCAAACAGGCAGAAAAAATTAACGAAGAAGTTGTATCAACTTTTTTGAAAACTGTAATATTACAAATGTAAAAGTTTTTCTAAATTCTCAGTATAACCAATATGGTAATTTAAATGTAAACTTTGATAAAAATCAGTATTGCATCATTGTATGAGATGTATGCTATTTTTCAAACTTCATACTATGGAAAAGAGCATTAACCTTTGCTACAGAAGCGTTTCTACAAGGATAATGCACCACTCATTGTAATTGACTGCTCGAAACAAAATGAGTTTTTGAAACAAAGTTCAGTGGATGTACGGTTAGAATTTGAATCGAGTAATAAAGTGCCCTCCAATACAGCAGCATATTGCCTAATCATACATGATTGAATAGTTCAATGTAAGCCAATTAGTGGCGCTATTCAGCAACTAATTTGAAGTGGTGGGGATAATATTGAGTGGTAGGTGTTGAATGAGGGTATAAAAGAGTTGTATTTGGTTGAAGAAATCAGTTTCAGTTGAGGTGGACTTCGTTCTAGACGTTCAGGGTTTTGAAAGGCCTTACAACGACTTTATCTTCAAGGACCTGGCCATCCTCACTCTTCGGTAAGATGCTCTTCCCCTGGTCTTCCTCTTCGAACTACACGGCAAATGCAGTTTACTACCTGGAAGTAAGTTAACTATGGTTAACACACAATTTCCATGGAATCAACTGGACTGGTGGTGACGTACCCTATGAAGAAGTTAGACCTATACTTCAAGAAACATTGATAACTACACGCACAATCTTCGTCAAAGGTCTTGAAAAGAAGAAGTAGTTCGAAAATTATATGAACAATGTTCAAAATCTGGAAGACTTAATTGTCCTTCGTTAAAAAAATGACATGTGAATCCTGACTACCTTCGTGTACACATCATACATATCACAGTACTAATTGTGATGTAAATAATGCTATAGGGGAGCGGCGGCGAATGCGGCGCACATAAAAGTTTGAAATTAAAAAAAGTTCAACTTTCAATGTTTTAATTTGAAATTCAGTTTTCAATTTCAATTTCAATGAGCGTGAAAAGTTTTTGTGAAACGGAAAATGACAGGGGTTTCTCTTCCTCGGTTAAAACGGCCACTCTGAAATTATTTTTGTGCAGTGCTTAAGGTAATAAAAAAGCATACAAAATTAAAAATAATAACCAATATTCCTGCTGAATACAGAAATTCTTTTTTTGATGAAGAAAAAATCACTGTTTTTGGATTCGGCTAGACTAAAATTGATTTTTGAAAAGTTGAAAATTTTGTTATCTGAACCTTATTTAGTTTAAATTAGAGTAGAAACTAAGGATTGTATTTTGTTTGCACACAATTTTCGTGTTCTTTATCAGCAGTTTGAAAATCACAAAAGTGGCCAAATTTACCAAAATTATAAGTAAAAAGAATTAGTATTGAAAATATAAAATGATCATGTATTACTCTAATTTAAAATAAATAAGTTTCAGGTACAAGAATTTTTGACTTAAAAAAATGTAATCTAGCCGAATCCAAAAAATTAATTTTTCCTTAATTATAAACTAATTCCTTTATTCGGCAGAAATTTTTTTTCATAAATTTCAATTTTCTATTCGTACTTGCTATCTGAAACAGCACAAAAAATCTACGACTGCTACACCTATAGAATAAATTTCAAACATTTAAAAATATTTAAAGTTTTAAAAATTTCCCGGCACCACTGAAAGTTTTTGTTAATTTAAAAAAATTCCACTGAGTTTCTTTCACTACGAGAAAAAAAAAAGAAAAACTAAACTTTTAATGGTTCAGAAACCCTAATTTACATTAATAGAATATTTTAGACTTTCAATATTTTCAACTAAAAGCTTGAATAAATTAACTTTCTGATGTTAATTTTTGTCAAAAGGAAATAGTTGTGCAATTTCCAGTTAACAGTCAAAAACTTTTAAATTCAAACATCAAAATTGTAAGGTTTAAAAAATGCATGAACGCTATAGAATAGGCTACATAGTTAAAAAAAAATTTAAATTTACAGCTTTCAAACTCTAAAATTAAAAAATTGTATTTCTTTTGTTCAAAATTAAGAGTTTTATTTTTAAAAGAATGAAAATTTGGCAGATTCAAAATGAAAGAATAAAAATTCTTCACAAAAAATCCCTTTTCGTGATTCATAGAAAGGACCTTCGTCTAAGAAAGAAAAGGACTCAGTTTACCGTTGATCTTTTTCCGTGCCTAAAACTTCAAACGTGTTTTTCTCAAAACTACATTTTTGAAGTCGGTGCACAGTCTCTCTTAAAAACTATTGCAGCGATCTTCACCAAATTTGGTATACACTTTTCACAGATATATCGCAAGAACACAACGGTCATTTTTTTAGGCAAAAAATGTAATTTTTCTGTTTTTTGACCACCAAAACCATAAAAAAAATGTTTTTAATACAAACAGGCTGTTGTGTTATAAGCATTAATTTACATCATCGAAATTTTTTTTTATTTTCGATAAGCCGTTGAGGATTTATCCTGTGCACCGCAAAGCATCTTTTTACAAAGGTGTCACGGAAAATCTCTTAGCAAGGGATCAATTTTTTAAAATATTTTTGGACCAAAATTTCATGAATTTCATTTCATTTTATTTATTATATTAATATCGGACTTGCAAGAAGAAATGAAGAGAAAAGGATGAGGAGGAGTCAGGATAGGGAACGAAAAGATATATACACTGGCATACGCGGACGATATAGTGTTGATGGCAGATGATAAAGAAGGGATAGTGGGCTTAATTACAGGATTAGAGAAATGCTTATATGAGAAAAGTTGAATTTAAATGTACAAAAAACAAAGATAATAAGGTTTAGAAAAGGAGGGGAAAGAAAGAGAGAATGGACGGGGGATCGAAGGGAATAAAGTTTCTGGTCAACTCCAGTCTGTGCAAGAAAGAAGAGGAGAAAAGGAATACAAAATTCTAGTGGATAGATGAGCAGTGACAAACTTTATTAAGCACAAAGCTCTTATAGAAACATACCCATGCGGTGTACATTAAATATTTTGAAGAAAAAAACAATTATTCCACATTATAGCAGAAAATATTCACCTGCCTGAAGATGGAATAATTGGTCTTGAGTATGGACATGACCTTGATATTTACCGGATATGACAGGCAGCACACGCGACGGACAAAGCCTTGAATCCCTGGGCGATAGAAATTTCAAATTTACATAAGATAGCATGTGTGCATCCTTTTGAAATATAATAATTGCATAAATGATTGCTTCAAAAACGTATATAACATTTTTCAAAACGAAGCAAAATAATAGAGGAAACTTTCCTGAAAAAATATTTCGTGAAAAATGTGTCTTTTCATTCCAGCTAAACCCATTCTAGTTTCGTTGTTGGTTATGAACATAACCTTAAAAATTACCGGTCGCATGTCAAGAAGCGGATTGCTGATGAATATCTGAATTAAAACAGGATTTCAAGCTATAAGTCATGCAATCGGTTTTCACCCTGAAAGACTGAATAAGGGAAAAAGTTTAGCAGTCATTCATGTGGTAAAGTTGCAGGAGTTGAAAGTGAATGGAATAAGCAAACTTCAGTGCAGTGTCGCTTCTTCCATAATCAAGAAAATTAAGAAAAAAGTTTTTTCACATAATATATTGAATTCTTAAAAAAAGCTTCACTTGAAACTCAAGACAACTAATAAAATACTCAATTTTATTTAAAATAAAATAAAATATAGTCCATAAATATTCTGGGATAATCAAACTTTCTAACCTCAAAATCGGACAACTTGCATTACTTTTACAAAAATAATAGATCGTATAAATATGCGAATGTATATAATATTAATTACCCAGTTAACACAATAACTTGTCCAGATAACTTTTTCGAAAAACAAAAATATTGAAGTACTATATGTGATATTTTTAATTCGATAAATCTACTGTCATAGACAGATAAATTCAAAACTCAACTGCGATCAAATTCTTTGATAAACTCGAGCAAAAGTTTTTTCCCCCAAATCGAGATTTTATCAGTTTTCCCATAGACACTCTCGTTATCTGACAGTTGAACTCTTATTTTCAGTATAAATTTATTTATTCTCAATCGCATGTAAACAAGTCACTCAGGAATTGCCACTTTTGGATAACAGATGGCGCCAGGCTGTCTCCGCGGCCGAACTCAATAAAACTTTTCAGGAAATACGTAAAGTATGCTATAACATCCGAATTTTCAATAATTTAAAAAGACGAGTTATCCTTGCATGGTGGCGGAGAGTTTATTGGAAAGTCGACATCGCAAATATGCAAAATTCAGGTGGAACGTTGCAATCATAATATCTGGAAAGAGAATAACGAACTTACTTCTGATGGTATATATACTATTGAAAACAACAAAATTGATGAACCTACCTAAAAATATTCAGAACAACCATCAAAATTACCTACGGGCAATAATTATACTAGAATTTCTAAAATAACTTCCCCAGACATGAAGATCTCAGAAAAAGAGGATAAAGAGCTGAAGAATTTTAAGAACCGTATAACAGAAGTTCTTTAAAACGTCCGAATCGAACACTAGAAAAAATCCATTAACGAAAAAACGAAACAAATAATTGTTTTAAATCAAGAATTTTTTTCGCTTGACAAAGAGTTTGTCGGAAAAAAAAGAAAAACTTCTCGGAAAAGATATAATGAGACCTTCAAATTTCCCATCCAATTTACCTCTTTGGGTAGTATCCAAGAAAGGAGACAAGCTCAGGATGGGTATAATTATAGACAGATGAACAAAGGCACGGATCAAGATGCATGTCCTTTACCAGTGATCAATACCCAAAAAAGTTCCCATTATGGAACCGAAAGAGATTCAGTATTTTCTGAAAACGAGAAGCAGTTTCACTAATTGGTAACTTTGTTGACATTTGACCTTTTTTCAAAAATGTATGAGAGTTTCTCGTCAAAGTGAAACCATGATTGTTGCGTTCCTCAATGGAAAAACTACCTTCAAGGCTTTTGAAACGTGAATTCCAATAATGCCAGCACAAGAAGTTTTCGAAAATCATGAAAAGTGACCAGAATTTCTAGCTTCTGTGACATTTATTGATTTCTCAAAATAGGTAAGAGTTTCTCGTCAAAGCAAAAGCTTCCCTGTGAGTTTTTCGATGGGAAAACTACCCAAAAATTTTTTGAAACATAAACGCCAAACTTGAAACCGCAAGTAGTGCACAGTTTTTCGACAATCAGGAAAAGTGTGAATAATTTATAACCTCTGGGACATTTATTGATTTTCAAAAAATCGATAAGAATTTCTCGTTAAAGTGAAACCATGCCTGTTGCGTCCCTCGATGAAAAAACTAACCAAAAAACTTTTGAAAAATAAATTCCCATTATGCAACCGAAAGCTATGCAGTATTTTCTTAAATTGAGAAGAAGTTTCTCTGATTAGTATCTTTGCTGACCTTTGAAAATTTAGAAAAAAATGTATTAGAGTTTGTTATCAAAGTGGAACCTTGTCTGTGGCGTTTCCTGATAGAAAAACTACCCAACAAACCTCTAAAACGAAAATTGCATTGATGCCACCACAAGTGGCGCATTATTTTGTTTAAATCAGAAAAGTGTAAACAATTTCTAACTGCTGTGACATTTATTGATTTAAAAAAATATAGGTAAGAGGTTACCTTATCTGTTACACTCCTTGATTAAAAAACTACCCAAATGACTTTTGAAGCATAAAATGCATTGATGGCACCATAAGTAGTGAATTATTTTGCAAAAACCATGGAATGTATAAATAATTTTTAACTGCTGTGACAGTTATTGATTTAAAAAAATAGATAAAAGGTTCTCGTCAAATTCAAACCTTGTATGTTTTTCTGTTGGTTTTGTAAGATATGTAACAGAAATTCTTAGATGAATCGAAAAGGCCAACTTATGTTTTTAGAAAAGATGTTGTGTTATGTTATTATTGCCAACCAATTTTGAAGAATGAAATTGTGCTGCGTTTCTCGAATTTTCACTTTTTGTTACTTTTGTTACAAATTATGTAACAAAAATTTTGAAATTAATAAAAAAGGGTGACTTTTATTGTTAGAAAATGTGTTTTGTTACTTAAATCTTGTTAATGAATTATCAAAAAGGTACTTTTGTCTGGTTTCGCAACGTGTCAGGTTTTTGTTACTCTTGTTACAAGTTATGTTTGAGCTTTGCGGTTTGCAATAAATAGGGAACGGACTATATAAGGTATGAACTTGACTACGAATCGTCTCCCTCGTGAAAAGAAAAATCAATGTAATAACACTTCAAGACCAATTTCAAACCACGTTTGGTCTTTTTCTGGTCTGCACCCTTCAGTCTATACCTGCATCATTTTTAGGGTATTGAAATAGACACCTCTCTCTCTCTCTCTGAAATAAGGATAGCTGTCTGTATCAACAGACTAGCTATACCTAAAGGTCCTAAAGAAGCTGGGTCATCTTAGTACGTGACGTCACGAAGGTACCATAAAGCAGTAAATATTATGGCTATGGGCCTGAATCGTGATGACCCTAATAATGGTTGGATATTTGGGGTTTAAACTGCTGGCTGGGACCAAAGGACTGTGGTCTTCTGGGGACCAAAAAATATCAGTTTAAGTTCACTTAAAGACAGCCCTATACCTACCTATACTGTAGTCTTAAGTTGGTCTTTCTTTTCACGAGGGTGGGGACAATATAATATTCAGGACTCAGAGTTGGAGTTCCACAACAAAAAGGGGGCAATATACATATTTCAAAATCAAGAAACAATAATTCGCTTAAAATATACAAAAGGCTATTCAACTAATAAATTTCAATTATTGACATTATATTCAAAATTAACCAGTTTTAGGAAACCTCATGGCCTCGCGTGACTTTAATTCGAAATGGAACTTCCGGCTTTCTTGGCCAACAATTTAATTTTAAGCCTTCTGGGCAATAAATAGATTTTGGGCTTTCAGGGCCAATAAAAAAAAATAAACAGATTTAGGACTTTCAGGGACCAACTAAAGGGAAACAAATTTAGGAATACCAAGATTTGTCGAACACAAAATGTCAAATTAGATTCCTCCTCGGAATGGTAATCCGGATGGCTCGATGGCGGTATTCCTGCGGAGGGTGAAGCAGAGACCTCATGTTTAAAGTTTTTAAATCGCGACTAACATGTCACTTCAGCGACCGCTACAAAAAGAGAGCGAGTCTCGAATCGGGATTCGGCTCGTCAGCTCGGTTTCGCCACAAGCCTGATGCGTGATTCTGATAGATCACGGCCTTGATGACATCCAGTGGGCCACGTGAATGAAGTACGACTATGATTGAAGGACAGATCTTGGGAAAGCTACTATCGCCGTAGAATTTAAATTTAAATACAATGATTTAATGCTCGCATTTACAGTTTATGTTTAAATTGTAGCAGGAGTCAAAGTGGTTCAGCAGTTCAATTATAGGGGAAATAGGGGATTGTTTTCTTTTAAAAATACCAGCGTAATGAAAAACGGTTAAATGTAACACTGTTGATTCAATCATGTTCCATTTTCTTTCCTCTATTTTTTTACGCAAATCGCCGACAATTTTTTTTCTTTAGATCGTAGTTTCCCTAAGCTACTCATAATTTCTTGAATTATTTTAATTTTAATTATTCTGAAAATTATTGTCTACATGTGGAAGTTTCGCTACCAATCATAATTGAATTTACTAGACTAACCCATCATGGTACATGTATGCGGTGCGGTGCAGGCAGCAAATCCATACGAGTAACAGAGATAGAAAGCGGGAAATTGGACAAAAAGTACTCTATCTCTTTTACTCTTATGGACTTTTCCGCCTGCACCGTTCGGACGGACAGAAGTATAAATGCACCATCACAGCACTAAAATTCCTCCAGAAATGATCAATTATAGGTCACTAGTTGCTGGAGACAAGACGGAACTCATGCATTTTACTAGAAGAAGGAAGCTTCCTAACCTTGGAAATTTTAAGTTCTTCGGTAGGAAAGTAGAATTTTCAACATCAACGAAGTATTTAGGAGTAATATTTGGCACTAAATTGACCTGGAAACTCTATGTTGACGCAATGGTAAAAACTAAGATGGATTTTTGGTTCTATAGATGTGTCATAGGGTAAACCTGGGGCTTAAAACCCACGATTACTTACTAGTTATACAATGATAATCAGACCCATTATAGCGTATGCATCAACGATCTAGTTGCCAAGGACTGAACTGATCAGTAATATTAAACAACTGGAAAGCCTCCAAAGGGTTTTCTGCTTGGCTATCACTGGTTCTATAAAAAATAACACCAACATCTGCTCTTGAGGTCATTCTGGAGATTTCGCCGTTGCACCTTTTCGTAAGGAAGATTGCAGCAGCGAAAGCCTATAGACTTCTAGCAGGGGCATCCTTAGTGATGTTGAGGTGACAGATGTACATAATGTTAGTAAGCGCATGCTATGCGAGGATAATATTCTCGCTATACAAACTGATGTTATATTGAGGAAATTACCCTTCATGAAACCCTTCAAAGTCATCTTCCCTAAAAGGGAAGAACAGCATGATGAAGGGAGAAGGGAAGAATTATTTACACCAGGAGGTCTCGTATGTTACACAGACGGCTCTAAAGACTCATTGGGAACAGGGGCTAGAATCTATGGGAAGAAAAAGCATACGATAGTTAAGAAAAGCCTATCGACTGCCTTCACTACAAGACTCAGATTGATTCAATGCCATGCCTGTCCTCACGTACTCCTTTGCGCTCATCAAACGGTCTAACACCGACCTTGACAGGTTGAACAGAGCAGTCCGCGTAGAAATAAAAAAGCTCCAAATGCACCACAGTAATTCCGCAATTGAAAGGGTAGTTCTACAACGACAGAGAGGGGGTAGGGGCATTGTAGGTGTCAAGAAACTGTGTATAACTATGTTATACAGTTGCGAGACTATTTTAACAGCAAGGGACATGTTGCTCTTTACTACACCAACTGTGAAGCGGATCTTGACTACACGCCCTTGAATTTGTCCTCAAAGGAGGCCTTGAACATCAGTGCAGAAACCACAGAGGAATTAAAAACGCAATGAAGACAGAAAGCCACCCACGGCCAGCACCCCAACACGTTAAATTAACATGAAGCGGATAGTGAGGCATCCAACATTTGGCTGAGAATGGGCGTCCTGTATCCACAAACGGAAGGATTCTTCATTGCGATTCAGGAGAGGGTTGTCAGCACCAGAAATTATCGCAAGTAAGTGTTACATCAAGACGGCAGGCAACGTATACAATCAAGATTCATAAGTATAGCGAGCCAAGGCATGAAGTAAACACAATTTGGAGGAATGTGAAACATGCATCTATTCATCCTATTATGATTTCGGCTACAGGCAATGTGCACGCAAAATTCACTGAACATTTTGAACATTTAGGAGTCAGCAGGGTACTAGCAGCAGCTCAGAAGGCGGTTTTATTAAATACCTGTCGCATTGTAAGAAACTTCCTAGGTCATCAGGAAACAAGCGACTAAAAACCTATGGATTGACACATGGTAGCTCTAAGAAAACATCCAGAGGTGACTGTTGTCACCTCCAACATTCGCGGCCGCTGTGTAAGGATGAAAGCGGTAAAAGACAAACTGCAAACTACACCATGCTGCTAATTTTGTACCTACAACATCATCGCAAATGATTTGAAACATCGTATTAAAATAACTTATAACATCCTTATCTCATCAGTCGGATCAACACAGGAGGGATATCCTTACCTGTTGGCAAGGAAGCTCATCGGCGCGAAGAGAATACATGCAGAGCTTACATGAACGTAATAACATAATATGCACCCGGAATATGCTCATACAACGCCTCGGTATTTAAGAGATCAGGTATCCTTTTTACGCAGAGAGGCAGAGAGAGGCAGAGAAGGGGGGAGAAAGAGAGAGGGGGGAGGGAGGCAGAGAGATGGCAGATTATAGAAATAATGTAGTTCAACTCTCTACCACTTTTCAACGTCTCTTGGGGGGGGGGGGAACACCTGTTACTGGTCGAAAAAATAATGTACTTCAAACCCCTACCCCTTTCCAAGGGGTCGCAGAAATAATGTAGTTCAAGCCTCTACCCCTTTTGACGTATCGTGGGAGCGGGAAGGCACCCCTGTGACTGGTCACAGAAATAATGTAGTTCAAACCCCTACCCCTTGCCAAAGTCTCGTGGGGGGTGGGAAGGCACTCCTGTGACTGGTCACAGAAATAATGTACTTCAAACCCCTACCCCTTTCCAACGTATCGTGGGGGTGGGAAGGCACCCCTGTAACTGGACACAATAATAATGTACTTTAAACACCTACCTCTTTCCAACGTATCAAGAGGGGGCGGGAAGGCACCCCTGTGGCAGACCATAGAAATAATGTAGTTCAACTGCCTACCACTTTTCAATGTCTCGTGGGGAGCGGGAAGGTACACCTGTTACTGGTCGCAAAAATAATGTACTTCAAACCCCTACCCCTTTCCAACGTATCGTGGGGGGGGGAGGCACCCCTGTTACTGATCACAGAAATAATGTACTTCAAATACCTACCTCTTTCCAACGTATCATGAGGGGGCGGGAAGGCACCCCGGTGACTGGTCACAGAAATAATGTAATTCAAAGCCCTACCCTTTTCCAACGTATCGTGGGAGGCGGGAAGGCACCCCTGTGACTGGACACAGAAATAATGTAGTTCAACCCCCTACCCCTTTCGAACGCCTCTTGGGGGGGGGGGGCACACCTCTGTTACTGGTCACAGGAATAATGTGGTGCAAACCCCTACCCCTTTCCAACATATCGTGGAGGGCGGGAAGGTTTCACTGTGACTGGTCACAAAAATAATGTTGTTCAAACCCCCACCCCTTTCAAAAGTCTTGTGGGGGACTCTAACTCACCCCTGTGACTTATGGCGTGCTACACTTAAATATTTCAAGTCATATCCCTAACCTTACATGTGATTTGCTCTACAATAAGAATAATTTTTAATAAAAAGAACGTTAAAAAATGTATTGCTTTTTGGTACATTTTCGCTTATGGAGATTTTGTGTTATTTTTATTAAAAATTATTACTTTTTTTACTCAAATTAATTCAATCTAGAATACTCAACGTTTTAACTTTGATATAAATGCATAAAAATACAATTTTTTACATGGAGTCACATTGAATGTTTCCGTATTAATAACTAGGTGAGAACTCCAAGCTATTCCCTGCCGATGAAACAGCACTGAAGCGGCACTGGCGAACAGCACTGAGCCGCCAGTGCCGTTTGAGTGCCTGTTTTGGCTGATTTCGGCACCTAAACGGCACTGAGAGTGATGCGACGGTCATATAATAGTCCTATTGTATTCGTCACGTACTGGGCGGGCAGAGTGATTTACAGTAGTTGGCCGCCACCAACCGAATTCCTTTTTAAATGTTTCTTCAAATTATCAACAATTTTTTTAATTGCTCAATTTTCTCATTATATATATTTTATAATTATAAATTATATACTAATATACTATTCTGCAGTTGCATTCAAAAGCGCTGTCTATGTTAGCATATCTCATTCCATTTACGAGATACATTATATTCATTCCAATTTCAAGCTTCTAAAAAAAATTAGATATCTGTAATTATCGAAACCCATATATTCTGAATTTCTAACTTTCGCAGCGGGTTTTTCAACATTTTACAAATTTCTAATTTTCAATCCCTTTCAGCTGGTCTACTTGGTAGCCTAGTCGCAGGTATAAAGGAAACGTCTGCAAGCATTTAAATCTGGAATCTGAGTAGCTTTAAACGAGCAGCACTGAAACGGCACTGGGCAGTACCGTTTCAGTGCCGTTCAATCGGCAGGGCTCATCCCAAAATTTGGTATAAACAGTCCATAGCGTTGAATCGGCTATTTATATGGACATTTCATGAAGAATAGCCCAGATCCCTGAATCATTTTTTTTATTAATTTTTTAATTAATTTTTTTTATCGACATTTTGAGTCCTTTTTGTTAGACATTATTACTTTTTTACTTAAATAAATTCGAACTAGAATATTTAGCGTTTTAACTTTAATATAAATTCATAAATTACCATTTTATATGGAATAACATTTTCCGTATTAATAGCTAAGTGAGAACTCCGAGCTATACATGGAGCGTTGAATCGGCTAATTGTAAGGAAATTTCGTGATGAATAGCCCTGACCTTTGAATCGGCTATTAGTCACGACATTTCGTGTTAAATAACCCAGATAGTTGGATCGGCTATTAATCACGAAATTTCGTGATTAATAGAAACGGCTATTATATATATAGATATTGTTTTAATTTTGAGCTCCACTATCATGTTTACCGCACGCGTGTTCCGGACGGTGTGCCTGTCATAAAGCTGGCATTGACGCGTAAATTCATCTACTCATGTGCTGACAGCGTCGGCACGGTCAATATATAATTTACATAACTAGCGATACGCTTTAGCAGAACGGCTTCTCCCTACTAAGAAAAAGTCAGGAATCGTCACAAATGCTCAGAAGTTATGACGATTTCTGAACATCCTGACCATTCCTGACGAATCTGACTATTTCTGAAGATATGCTCATTCACATTCTATCAGGTAGCTCATCGGCTAGGACCACAGGTAGGCCAACAGAAAAGGATAAAAAATTCAAATTAATTTTTTTCAATGTTGCATATACAGATTCAAAAGATAGAAAATCAGAATCTACGGATTTCAACGATTTCAGATACCTAAAAATTTGCCTCCAAAATTTAAATTCAGGATAAATATAATGTATCTTGTAAAGAGAAAGAGATACGTCAAAACGGACAAAATTTACAGATTCGCCTTCAGAGTGATTTAGTATATAAATGTTAATTATTAAATATAGGTAAAAAGAGAATATGAATAAATAAATAAATATAAATAACCTGGGAAATATAAAAGGGATTAGGTTTTATGACATTCTATTTTTGAACTCTCGACAAAAGGATTATCCTTCAAACCCAAGCTATGACGATTTTTGAACATTTCTTCATGAATTCAGACTTTTCCTCACGATTTCTGTCGAGAAACGTAACAAAAGTGGTCAGAAGTGCTGACTTTTTTTCTGACGATTCCTGACTTTTTTTAGTAGGGCTTGGGCGAAATATTCGCTTTATACAGGCATTCGTATAATTCACGTGGGGATGGTGAGATCCTGACGTGCCAAGATTCGCTGAAAGAGAGGTGAAATACGTGTATGCATTGCTTTTGAGGGACTCTTTGAACCAATTCTAGATTTAAAGACTTTTAGATTTCTTAATTGATATTCAGGATGTAGCCAAATTCTGGTTCCTACATATATTATACAACCGTAAACAGTAATTCCATGTTTTCTGATATGTCTATTATTAGCTCAAATTTCCTGGTTCCACTTTAGTGGTTCAAAATCCAATGAACCCACCAATCAGACAACAAGCCAACGGAATGAGGATCCCAGCCCGTAACATCTGGGATCTGGCAACCCTGATTAATTGTCAACACAAACAAATAATGAGACCGATCTCCGTGTATGCGATTTGGCAGAAGCCACGGCAATGTGTCATAATCATTCTTTACTGAGTGCGCAAGCGCGACGTGTCCTCTTCTCACGTACGCAAAAGTGCGAATGAGCGAGCTTTTGAAAAAATTATGTTAGAAAAGTTAAGCTGAGCTGTTGATCACAATACTTTTACCAGTTGCAAAATAAAACAAACTCGCGTAACATGACACTTTACTTTCAAAAGCGCACTCAGTAAAGAGTGATTACTACTCACAGGCTGTAGGCCTGGCACTTATGGTACCCTTGCACCATGTGACTATAAATCATCCAAAGTTTCCCAAGCAAAAGTTTTCCACGCCATTTCGATCTCCTTATTATTCCTTCATGATTGTCAGTCGTGCAATATTTCCCGGGCACTGTAAAGCGCGTATAATAATGATAGTGTATAAATAACAGATTTTAAAGGTTTTTATTTTCATAAAAAAGTGCTTACCGTAACAGCGACGTTTCGAAATTCAGGGTAAAGAACAGCAAGCTGTTTAAAATCTGGCTCTTTTTCTTTGTATTTGTTTCTAGGGTGCATAAACTTTTTTAATCGCATGGTGTTATTTATTGTTATCGCGTAGATATCCAACTTGTTGCAAGTTGACAGATTCTTATTGACGTCCAGAGATGGGTTGTGATATGTCACTCGAGGTTTTCTACGTATAATACATAAACGACGTAATAAACGTAGAAAGTTGTAGAAAACTATGATTGTATAATACATATCAAAGATGGCGGGCGTAATTTACGTGGGCTCGGGCCTCAGATAGATCATAATATGACCTCACTTTTTTTAATTATGCTTATGTGTACCTTAAGGCCTGAAATCTGTAGCATTGTTCATTATTAAATTTTTTTCTAAAATGATGCTAAAGAAAAATAAATCAACGATAGCCAATAACCCATGTAAAGATATAAATCTGAAGCGTATAAAAGTAAAAGTGAATATGTATGTCAATAAAGAATAAATATTATATTATTTCCTTTAATAATTTATACAATCTTCCTTATTTGTAATATTATTTGTATAAAGAGTATGTAATACAATTTTTGTGAATTAAACTGCAGAACTCGAGACCCACATAGTCACGTGATCAAATGTAGAATACATTTGTAGAAAACTTAGGACGTAATACACGTAGTAATATACATGTCGAAGACCATGTAATATACGCAAGGTAGCCAACTATCTAGACCCAAAATGCAGGACTAACCTCCATAGCATGACTACTACATGTTGACGATGTATCATATTCATTTTGGGTCTAGTTAGTTGGCTACCTTGGTCATAGTACGAAAAACTTTATGCTATTTATGCGCGCGTATTATAAACTTGAAAGACTGTAGTACAAGTGTAGTGAATATACATTTTTTTAACAAAAAAGTGTAGATTATATAATAACCATAGTAAATGCGGGACATGCGGGACGCTAACCCAATTTTCCGGGACACTTTGCGGGACAGACGGTACTAATGTGGGACCGTCCCGGCGCATGCGGGACGGTTGGCTACCTTGAATATACGTGATGTATTATAAGTACCCATCGTTGCTGCTATGTCAAGTCTACGTCAACTTAATGCTACATCGCTTTCTCAAATCCTATTGTGGAATCTCCTTCAAATGTCACATGCTGCATAGCGCTCAAACGCAGTCACTGCAGTTGCTTTATTGACTAATGAAATATCTAGCAGACAGCTGGCGAAAATTCAAATTACTCTTTCTAAGAGAGACATTTCTTTACTTAAAATTTTCGGAAAGCAGCAACCAGTCGTAACCAAATCTCACTATAAAAGTAAAATTTTGCTTAAAATATAAAACCTAAATAAAATATAACAATAAGTTATGTTTACTGTTTACAATTGCAATAACCGGCGATCATATTGATTCCCCCATCAACTGGACAACCGCGCTACTCTAGACTAAATTATTTCCGGCGATCCACCCGACCAATCAGATTTTCCCGCAAAAATTCAAAATTATACTCTTTAAACCTTAAAATAAAATATTCAAACTTATTTTAAGAAACTTTCCTTTCGAAATAACATTTATTCTTTAGTGTTCTTTTAATTTAACTGTGAGAAAAAAACTTGAAAATATGCAACAACCACATTATACGGAGTGTTCTGAAACTTGTCTAAATTTATTATTTTAATGTTCACAAAGTTTTCCATATTTTAAATGTACCTAAATGGGCGCTGTTTATAGTTTATTCTATGAGCGATAACATTATGTAATTACTGAATTGTTTTAGGTGGATAAATGTTCAAGATGTTAAAGTTAATTTTCGATCATTTAGTATATTTTTTGAAATAACAAATACTTAAAAAATATACCAAAGGATCGAAAATTAACTATATCATCGTGAACATTATCTAATTACTTTTAAACATAACAAAAAGCATTATAATTGAATATTCTCATGAATTCTCGAAGCTTCGGTAACATACCGGTATGTTACCGGTAACCTTACCCGATTTTAAATTACCGAGAATTTAAAAACTCCATGCATAATACGTTACCTAATTTACGTGTTTTTCTGAATGTCATTTACCTTGTAATTTATGTACAATTTTTGGTCCTTTCCCACATAAAGTGTTTAAAATCCTAAAATTGCAAACTAATGACAGCTTTAAAAACAATAGTATCCAATTCCAAGTTTCAAACACTTTCAAAACTAAAATTGAAATTTATATCTAGTTTTAAAATTAAAGCAATATCAGAATTGACGCCATAAATGTTTTAACTAAAGAAGTGATTGTCCAAGCGTCTCGTGATATCCAAATTAAATTTTGTTAAAAATTAAATTGTTAGAAATATGGGCTTGTAGATAATGACAATACGGTACTGTTGGCTTCCGTTTCCGGTACCGAATGGTAAAGTACGCGTTTTTGTTCTGTGCTATCTTTTTTGGTTTTGGCGACGGGCGTGGAGGTGTGATTGAGGTGAAAGTTGATAAGGGAGGTGAGTGTAGTGAAGGGTGTGTGCGGTAGTGTGGGGGAGCTTTTTTGTAAGGCTGAACGGGTTAAAAGGGACGTTGAAAGTGCTAATTTGGAGGTTAGTTGCCGAGGACGGAAAAGAAAGAGGGAAGATAGACGACAGCAGATCGGTAAGGTAGGCACTAGGCCAGCATGTTTGTTGCAAGGAGACCAGTGGGGTCCAGCAGAGGGCAGCAGCAGGTAGAAAACAACCCCGGTGCTGATCACAAGGTGGTTGGCGAAACAGGGAGGGGGATGGGTGATGCCGGAGAAAGTACCGATCATGATGGCGAGGTGCAGTTCACTACGCCAGGGAACTTGGGGTCGGGAGAGAAGGAAGGGGGAACAGCTGACAGAAGAACTCGAGGTAGGCCATCAAGTCGGGATCTGCTTAATAGATCCAGATCTGGTAGCGTAGGATCGAGACAGTTTTTTGAGAAATGGAGGCAGGGGGGAGAGTTTACGGATAAAATCGATGAGGGGGACAAGACAGAAGACAGTAAAAGATCAAGGGAAGCAGAGGGTGATGAGCAGGGAGAAGACAAGTTGCGGAAAAAGATTAAGAAAAAGTCTCCACCGGAGAGGAATAAGGTAAAAGGGAAAGTCGATCTAGAGAGCTTGAAAAATCTCATTAAAGGGTTTCGAGAGGAAACGAACCGAAGTATGAATGACATGCAAAAGCGTGGGGATGAGGTTTGGGAGGAAATGAGGAAAGTTAGAGAGAAGTGGGAAGAATGGGAGCTGGTGTGGCGGCAAGAAGAATACAAGGTTTGGAAGCAGCTGGAGGATATGGAGAAAAAGCGAAGGATGTGTGAGAAAGAGAGAAAATGTGATATGGAGAAGTTGGGAAGAAAGAGTGAGAAAGCTAGAATGTAAGTCTGAGGATATAAAGAAAGGGGATGAAGGGGTGAGAGAAGGAGAGAGAATAAAAGAAGTGAATGAGAACGATTCCCTAGAAAATGTGAGAATGAGGACAAGATTGAGAGAGTTAGAAAGGAAAATGGAAGTAGAAGAGAAGACGAAACACATACAGGAAAGAAACGTGAATATCAGGGAAACAAATGCCAAACGATAGATTGTGAATGTAGTCAACGCCACTGAAAAAAAACAAATGCCGGACACTACGTGCAATCGGTCTGGACGTTCTTGAGTGTGGTTGACAAAATTCACACTCCATCGCTAGGTTTACATAGCTTAAGGGTTGATATTGTTGAGTGTTATGATTTTAAGCTGTTTTTGGAGGTTAGAAAAAAACGCTGACGTGATGGGTTAAAACAGGTTCCGGATTCGGTTTCAGCGACCCAAAAAACATATAATCCACTTGGTCTGATTTAAGGAACCCTCCACTCAATTTTTTGTGGTCCTGTGTAATCTAGGAAGTCGCATGAAATATGGGTAATTGGTCTCCAATGATCCATAGAGTTGTTTTGCCGTACACATGAAATATTAAATTTATCATATTATTTATGTGAATTTTATTTTTTCATTGATTAAATTAGGATTTCAGTAATCATTATTCTATTCTTAATGTAAAAATTTGAAATGCTAATTCAAGGATTTTTATTCTTAGAGAATTGGAGAAATCATCAATTAAATTTAAAAAAAAATTAAGTTGAATAAAGATTCAAAGAGTTGTTTTACAATAGGATAAATGATTCATTCTCACAATTCAATTCATTCAAATTCTAACACAATTATTCAAATTACAATTACGAGACTTACAAATTATTTGACTTCTTGAAGTCTATAAAAATTAAATTTTGCTGGAGATAAACTGTACTTAAAATGCATCTAAAATTTAAAAAATTGGGCATATTATACATGTGGGCCGTGGTTTATCCTCTGTATAGCACAAAATTCAATGTCCGTGGCGTTTAAAAAAATTGGTTTCACTTATAGGCATGAATATTCATTAGGCAAGTAATTTCTATACATATTAATAACGACCACTAATCACTGTTATTCCTAAAATTATAGCTTTTCTTTCAAATTAACTAAAAACAGTCAAAACGTCATTGAACGGTTATTCCCTAAGGAATGACCAGGCGGGTGCCATTCTGAAAAATTGCACCTGCTCTCCGCGAAATCGCGGTAATATTTCAGCCGTAACCACGCCTCACGAATGTGGAATAGGTGCTTACAGTCTCCGATGGACACATGACTGATTTTAGCCCTTTTCGACGCCTATGAAGCGGCGCTAAAGCCCTGCTTTTTCCCCTAGGGAGTAAAAAGAACTTTTTACTCCCTAGGGACTAAAAAGTGATGTCAGAGGTGAATAATGAAAATTATACACCTATAAGTTCGCATTTTACGATTATCAGCCAACTCGCCGTAAAAACTGTGAAGAAATTTTGGCTGCATATCATAGAATTTTGTGGTTATTTATGGAAAGTTACCATATACAGGGTGTCCCAGTATTCAAGAAACATTTTTGTATTTTTTAATTCTCACAAAAAAATGGCGTCGAAAATAATTATGAAAAATTTTGCTTAAGTCAATAATGACCGAGAATTCTCTTGAATTGTGAAGAATTCTCCTGCATTCAGCAGAATTAGCTAGAAACCAGCAAAACGCGCTATATTTCTGTGGGATTCTTTTGATTACAGCAGAATTTTCTGTAATTCAGTGGAATTCTCTCGAATTTTGTATCATTCTCATGAACTCAGTAGAATTCTCCTCGATTCAGTAGAATTTCCTCAGATTATTTATGATTCTGTGGAATTCTGTAAAAATATCTCGTACATTCAGTATAATTCTCTTGAATTATGTAGAATTTTTCTAAATTGTGTATAATTATTTTGAATTCAGAAGAATTCTCTTGAATTCAGTAGAATTCCCCTAGGCGAGACAGAATTCTCTTGAATTTAGTCAAATTATCGTGTTTTTTTTTAATTCGGCGGAATATTCTTGAAATTAGTGAAATTCTTTCGAACCCAAGAGAATTCTCTCAAGTTAGGCAGAATTCCCTGGAATTACTCATAATTCTCTGGAATTCTGTAAAAATATCTCGTAAATTCAGTAGAATTCTCTTGAATTATGTAACATTCTCGTGAATTCTGTATGTTTTATTTAAATTCAGAAGAATTCTCTTGAATTCAGTAGAATTCTCCTAGGCTAGACAGAATTCTCTTGAATTTAATCAAATTATCGTGTTTTCTTTCGAATTCAGAAGAATATTTTGTAAATCATCAAAATTCTGTCAAATTCAAGAGAATTCTCTAGAGTTAGGCATAATTCCCTTGAATTAATTGTTATACGCGCGAGATACTTCTTAATATTTATTATTAAAAGAAACCCTCTCGCATACGACGTTTATCCATTCGGTTGGTAACCATTTTAGGTATTAGGCATTCAGACTTCAAAGTGTAAGAGAGAAAAAGAAAGGGACCGGTACGCCATCTCGTGGACAAGGTAGGAAGAGCGTTTCTTATCCCTGGTGTGGACTCACCTACGAACGTAAGTAACACCGCGGATTAAAAAAGGCGCGCTCCGCCATGGAACGGTAGTGTGATCAGGGCTGGAATGCCGCTCTGATCAATAAGGCTGACGGCTGGATATCCGCTGTTAGTTCTCAACACCTCCCCGGGTTGGAATACCGCTCGGGCTAGGCCAAACCGAAAAGAATAATAACCAAATACACTCTTTCAATCCCAAGGCAGGAAATCCGCTTTGAGGACTGAACACTGCCGCTCAGAAACACTCGCAACGCCCCCCCCCCCATACGGTGTGGAGCCGAACTAAGCTCACTCTCTCTCTCACTCCTAAGGCTGAACATCCGCTTTCGGGGACACAACTCTGCCGTTTGGTCGCGACTATTAACGCGCCCCCTCACGATGGGAAACCTAACTAACTCTATCTTATTCACTCTTTAAGATCACCATAAGCACTTATTGTACGTAAGCCTGAAGTAAATTTGTTAGATCTTAATTTAACCGTCTCTTAAATCATTTGATCAATTACTTTACCTCCTTCCCCTCTTCCACCATTAATGGGTCGGCTGGAATCCCAGCTAACTCGTTCCGCTGATACGGCTGGCATCCCAGCTGTACTTGGCTGGATCCTAACCCTCTTCACCCACCGATCAACCCACCCCTCACGATTATGAGCTGGGATCGACCGCGACATATCCACCCGAAAGCTTCACCAGATAAGACAAATTCCTTGTCAAACACAAGTCAACGTTAGTCAAGGAAGAAGCTACGTATGTTCAAAAGTAGAGTGACCAATGCTCTCCTCCCTCTTACGGAATTCCCCATATTCACCTCCCTCGCTCCCTCTCTTTCTATCTTGAGAGATAAGCCTCCAACCTAAGTGTGAAGCTACCTTCACGACAGGCTCTTTCTCACTCTCTCTTACGGAACTTCCACAAATTCACCTCCCTCGCTCCCTCTCTTTCTATCTTCAGGGAGAATCACCAGAATATCTCCCTACTACAACTTAACATCGCAGGCAGATTCCCAAGTTCAACCGAACAACCCAACCCTGCCTTGAATCCCGCAATAAACATGGCGGAGTCTAACTCAACCAATCCAAATGCTCTCACATTTTCTCCACCGGAAATTACGATCCAAGACTTGCGCACGATTATCCGCGCATTCAAGGCACCTGTACCTCCTCCAATGAAATTTTCCGGACTTAACCATGAGGATCCCGAAGGTTTCTTACAAGAGTGTGAGGCCTACTTCGAGCAAACATGCTCGGAAACAAATCACTGGACACGAATAGCCGGTAAATCATTGTCAGGTAATGCCTTAACCTTCATGCGTTCGCGCCAACTTGAATCACACGGGCAATCGCGCGGGGGGTCAGTTGACCGCCCACCTTTTTTCATGATTATCATGCTGTTTTCTCTACTTTTTGTAAATTATTTACTGCCATGAAAGCAAAGAAACTCTGTTACAATTCGGCAAACACCTTCTTTATAAAAATTCTCTATTTAAACAACATACAGTTAGCCATCAACATAACATAGATTCTAGATTGAACAATAATTTTTTTTCAACTTTTTTTCAGCAAAAATATAATTTTGTTCAATTAAACTAGAATAAAACTAGAATATACTCAAGTATGATTGACACTTCAAAAAAGGCCACTTTAAAAAAAGTACATAACTTGACACTTGTAACTTGAAACTATAATATAATCAACTTACGAGTAGGTGGCACAAAGAAAAAGGGAACTTTTGGCCGGAAAAAGCGGAAATTGCCAGAAATAGTGGTCGTAAGTGTAACTGAAGAATACATGTCCCTCTCATCTCACCCAAAGCTCACTAGTGAGCGCGACATTCGAAACTCTAAAAAGGCGGTCACTTGACGGCCCACGCAAACGAATAAAGGTTAAAATGGTGGACATCCCTGAAATCGTTTAACCTTCCCTGAGAGGCATTCTCTGAGAATTTCCGACATAAATACGCCAGCCAGTCGATTGAAAACAACCTCAGAATCTCCTTATACTCCAACAAACAAGGAGAAAAAGAATCCATCGCGATTATTTTACAAAAAAGTACTTTACTGGCTAAGCGCCTCTTACCCCAAAGTACAGAGGCCGACTCAGTCAGCATTGTATAAGAAACATTGCGCCCATCCATAAAACGTGTAATTCGTGTAGCATCCCAGGGGACTTCACGGATCTAATGGACCACACCACACAGGCAGAAGTTGACGAGGCGGAATGCAATCAGGGACGCAACCGCAACAAAGAAAAAAAAATAGCCGAACCAATGAGTAGCGCGCCACCTGCCCATGGATACGACCGCGGGCCGCGCTTTCACTACTGTCCTGGTTGCCATTTTCATCGAGACTGTCTGGTATTGTCCAATCAAACTTCGGAAAACCGGATAAGGGCGGCGGACATAGAAGGAAATTTAGAAAACTAGAGAAGGTCCGCGGTAACCCAAGGACAGGCCGATAACAACCTTAACAACCCACAATAACCGCCGCCTGCATAAAGCGAAGCAACCTACCGCACCTCTGGACATACGTTGAAGGGAAGGAAATGGAAGCCTTGGCAGACGCCGGCTCATCCGATAATGCCATAAAAACCCACGTCCTCGCCCCACAACAGCTCCGCAGAATTCGACCAGGCCCACCCGAAGCTGACCTGGCAGACGAACGGGTTACACTGAAACTTCGAGGAATAATCGAGCTTGACGTAGAAATAAACCGAATATCCTATCCTTTGTTGTCCACGCGCACCACTCCGATTGCCTATATATCGGTGCGCAGGCACGTCAAAGATTGTTCACCGTCCCTGGGATAAACCGGACTACCAGCGACGCGCCAAGTATGAACCAGGGAGAGTTCATACAAGGGTTGGTTTTGTTAGTGTTGTTAAACATTATTTCAGGGATCGGAATATCTAATAAAGCCTTGGTTGAAATGGCGATATCTGCTAGAGTCTTGGAAAGGTGTCTTACGTAACCAGCTTTGATTTGACATGTTTTTGGCTGCTTTACTCAAAGTCAATTAAGATGAGGTTCGCCAAAATAATTAAAAATTAAAGATAGTTACATCCCGCAATCTCACAAGACTCTAGTCGATAGTCTCATTTAAAAAAGAATTAGACACCACAAAAAACACCCCTAGCATATTTAACGAACCTCCCCTGAATTTACTTCGAGTTAAGCAACCAAAAATATTTTAAATTAAAACTTGTCATGTCAGACACCTTCCCAAGACTCTCGGAGATATCCTCATCCCTAAAATAATATCACACACCCCCAAAAAACCACTGCTAGTACATTTAGCGTATCCAGTCTCAACTGCCTTCAAAAAAAGCATATAATGCAGCCTCAAAAAACCACCCCTAGTAGATTTAACAAACCCAGCCTCAGTGGCCTTCAACTAAAGCAGGCAAAAAATATTCAAATTATGAATAGTCAACCCAGACATTTTTGTCAAGACCCTAGTTTATATCTCCATCCCTACAACAATATTAGACACCCCAAACAACCACTCCTAATATATTTAACGAATGCCGTCTCAGTTGCATTTAACTAAAGCAGCAAAAACAATTTAAACATTGAAATTGTTACTCCAGACACCTTTTTAAGGCTCTAGCAGATATCGTAATTCCTACAATAACATTATAGAGCATCAAAAAACCACCCCTAGTACTTTCATCGAACACTTTCTGAGCTTCCTCCAACTTTAACTGCTAAAAAATGGTAAATTTTAAATAATCAGCCCACACACTTTTTCAACACATAATTAGATATTATGATCCCTACAATAATATTCAAAAGCCTTGAAAAAAAATTCTAGTACATTTGACGTAAACCATCTCACCTGCTTCCAACTAAAGTAGCCACAAAATTTGAAGTGAAAAATAGTCATTTCAGACACCTTACCAAGACTCAGTTTCCTGCAACTATAAGAGCCAAAAAATTTCAAACTAAAAATAATCACCCCAGACATGTACTAAAGACTTCTGAAGGTGTTTGGGGCTATTATTTTCAATTTGCGAAAAAGATCCTAGTCGACTAAATTTGACGACGCTCTAGTTAAAGCGTTTATCCTATTTTCATGTTCTTTGTCCAAATTTCTTCATGACTAATTGTAATGACTAAGCATCTAACTAGGAACGGATCAGTCCTTATTTGTGCACGTATTTATCATATATTTTACACTAAGAATTCTGCAGATTGCACGAGAACTCAGCCTAACTGAAGGGAATTCTACTAAATTCAAGAGAAGTCTACTAAATTCAAGAGAATTCTACTAAATTCAAGAGAATTCTGCTTAGCTCAAGAGAATTCTGCCAAACGTAAGAGAATTCTACTGAATTGAAAATAATTCTACTGTATTTAGGAGATATTTATACATAATTTCAGAGAGTTATTTTCAATTCAAGGGAAATCTGCCTAAATCTAGAAAACTCTCGTAAATTCGACAGAATTTTGGCTGATTTCAAAAATATTCTGCTGAATTCGAAAGAAAACACGATAATTTGACTAAATTCAAGAGAATTCGGCCAAACCTAGGAGAATTCTACTGAATTTGAGAGAATTAAACAGAATTACAGACAATTTTTCTGATTTTAGGAAAATTCTGCTGAATTCAGAAGAATTCTTCACAATTCAGGAGCGTTTTACTGAGTTCTCGAAAATTCTGCAAAAATCAAGGGAATTTTACAGAATTCATGAGAAGGTTGTCTAATTTGGTTGATTGTGGAAAATACATTTTTTAATTACTGTATCTCGTTGACGTGTGAAGTTACACCAGAAAGTCACCACCTACTGGAAAAGCGAACGGAGGAGAAATTATATGAACTGAACTTGTTTATGCACACACTCTTGTCGATGGCACACGGACTGATGACCGTCAAACGCGTGTTTCTCATTGGTTAATCTTTAATTTTTAATTAATCGGTGTTTATTAACTTGAGTAAAATTTTATAATTATTTTCGATGCCGCGGGCTGGAACATGGTATCGGTCGGGTGTCCGTCCGTCCGTCGTGCAAAGGAGCAAAAGCGCAAAATTTTTATTTCAAAAAATGTTGCTTAACATAAGTAACCATAAATTGCCTCTCAAATTATTGTAAATTACCAAAAATTTCCAACAATTTCCTTATTCAATTTTTGAAAATTTGGAATAAGTTAACATCAATTTCATGCTTCTTTATTCAAAATCTAATATGGATAGAAATCCTGCCTGTATTTCTAAAAATTTCTAAAATCATCCATTTGTTATAAAAAATATCGTATGCGCCAAGGGCAGCGTCACTTTTCAAACTTGTGAATGTACACACACTCGTCGAAAAAACCCCTCTTCTCCCTCTAGGTGCATAATATTCTATAATATCTCTTTTTCTTTTCATTTTCCTTGGCTGTGATGTGTTTGTCAGCTGTTGCCGAAAATTCGATAACGAACATCGTTCGTTTCTCGAAGTCAAGAAGAACTACGTCAGGCCTCGAGTGCGCAACAGAAAAATTGTCGAGAATATGAAGTTCCAATATATCCGACACTTCTCATTCTCAACAATTGACACTATATCCCTACGAGCGTTTATATATATACTATGCCCATTGAGAGTGTTATGTAAAAGGATAACTTCTTTTTCTCATGAGAAATTTCTTAAATATTAAATCAAAACCATGGAAGAATGGAATCCATCTTTCTAATTCTTTTAACATATTTTTTTTGAATTTATATCAACTTTACGAAGTTTCTGCCAGCTGTCCCTGAAACATAAAAGATGATATAAATTAAAATCACTCTTATGAAATGTAAATATCCCTGAAGGACAATCTTGGCACATGTAGTCTACGAGATAACGAGTGTAAAGATTATATAAGCTGATAAAACAATATACTATTCATTAGTTACATTGTTAATCAAATTCATCGTTAACACATTACACAGTTCTTCCTCTGATTATAAAAGATGGGGATTGTCTATACTCTGATCTTATGCATGGCGGTTATACTCAGTTTTATTGGTGATTATAATAATATGATATATCAATAAGTTTAGGTAATTTTTTTAGGCTTTAGGCAAATCAGAATTTTCGCTATATAATTTGCAAAGAGGAATTTGGCAGAAGTCCAAATGTACACGTCGACATTTAGACGTGCACATATGGTATGCATCCAACTTATATTTTAAATTAAATTAAATATTAAATTGATAATATTAGTTTTTTTCGTACCTTATGTCGTTTTCTATAGAATTCAATTTTAATAGGTTTAATGTAATTTTCTACGATTAGAACAAAAACTACGCATCCTATCAGAAAATTATTCATGGAAAATTTGTAGCTCTTTTTTGGGTGAACAACTTTTGATTATTATCACTGGTCAACAAAATCGACCTAAGCATCTGTGGGATGCCGCACATTATTTTGGAAGTAGTTTCTTGCGCTGAATTCAAATCTGGATTCCGTTTGTTTCCAGCATCTCTTCTTTACAAGTTATTTGCAACTTAATTTTTCAATGAAAATTTGTTTATCTTAGTGCAAAATTTACTGAATAATTTTGTTGTTGAAATGTTAGACGTGATTGCGATACATTTTCCAATGCTGAATCCAACGACCTACTCATATTTTCAATATCTCTAACCGTTACCGAGATATTTGCTAAAAATCTGAAAACACGAAAAATACAGTTTTTTTAGAAATCGTTCTAGCTGACAAAATAATTAAGGTTCATACACAAATGATAGGCTATTTTTTCGTTTTTTAGTGTCAAACAAAACTTTTAAAAAATTCAGTTTACCGCTAACCACTCTCGATAACTTCATTTTAGCGATCGAAGCTTACGGCTTTTAATTTTAAAGACGGTTCTGACGACTTTTATCAGAACAAAAGAGAGTTTACTCCCTGAGTTTTTTCTGTGCTGTCACCAGGGCACCTCCTCTTTATGGCGGTGTAAACAAAGTTTGTCTGGCTAAGACCACGGATGAAATATACGCCCTCATGGCAGGTCGTAAGTATTATCGAGGTTGGATTGGCGATACCGCCAATCAACAGGCCGCGTTTGAAGTTTTAGATGGAGGGGCTCAATCGACAAATGAGCAACAGTCTTCCCAACATCAAGAAATTCACGTTGGGTCTTTTGGTGTTGGTCAAGCGGCTACCAGGGATTCAAAAACATTAGTTATTTGTAAAAACGTCCCCAATAACTTTTGTTATGTATGTGGTGTTTTTGCACCAAGTAACTAAAGGGAGAGATTCGCAGGTGAACTTAAAGAAGGCTATGAGCTATACTTTAATATTACAGCTATAGATTCAGATAAAAATTATGCACATCACATTTGCTGTAAGACATGTGCGACTAAACGAAGGTTAGCAAATCGTGGAAATCATCCAAATTTTCCATTCACTACACCTATATTTTGGAGAGAACCAGTAAACCACAGCACTGATCATTACTTTTGTAATACAAAAAGTATATCAGGGCACAGAGCAAAAACTACAACAAACTTTACGTATCCTAGGGTTTCGTCTGCAACAAAAACTGTTTATAGAGCTGTATATGCACCATAGAATAATTTAGTTGGTGAAGGTAAAGAACCTAATTCTGATGAAGAAGCACCACAAAGTAAGCGTTATAAAGGGATGCCAGTTTCATTTAATCAGCTTGAACTGAGCGACTTAGGAATAGATCTCAATTTATCAAAAGAAAAAGCGAAAATCTTAGGTTCTAGATTGAAGGAAAAGAATTGATTAGAAGGTGGTGTAAAGACTACATTCTGCAATCGAGGAAAAGACCTAAGAAAATATTTTGCCGCAGAAGACAGGCTCGTATATTGCAAAGATGTGGATGAATTGATGAAAGCACTTGGGCATGAGCACAAAGTAGAAGAATGGCGTTTACTTATAGATTCAAATAATATGAGCTTGAAATGCGTTCTTCTGCATAATGGTAATAAGTTTCCATCTATATCTGCTTGCTCATGCAACCCATATGAAAGAATGCTACGGGGTGATGAAGTTACTTCTTAATAAAATTGTACAAAAACTGCGCGTCCTATCAAAAAGTGATCGGTAAACAGTTTTTGTAGATTTTTTTTAAATGCATAATTTTCGTCTATTAATCTTTTTTCGTATCTCGCCTATTCATCTTTTTTCGCATTTTTCGTGCGATCAAAATTTGAATTTTCGAATTTTCAAGAAAATTCAATAAGTTTTCATGACAATATTGTGACGTGTTCAAAAAGCAATTTTCTTCTCCTCTCGACTTGTTTTCATATCGTGCGTTGTTTGGTTTAAAATTTTCATTTTGATAAATCATGATGATAAATTGTTCATCTTTCAGAATACTATAAGCAGCCGTGAATAGAATTTTTTAATTCTGGAAAAAGTGGTCTCAAAAATTTTGAAACTGATCTTACTTTTGAATTTATATCCAAAATGGCTGGCTAACGAACTTGGCCTTCATTTTAAGGCAGTAAAAGTGTTTACCAAAGGCCAATTCAATCTTTCAAGTCTTTCGAAAGTTATCGTGCTCACAGCATACGTACGTACACACATACATACAGGCATTCAGACACTTTCGTAAAAACCTAATTTTCGGGTTCAGGGGGTCTCAAAATGTAAACATTTAATAAAGACTGGGGGGGGGGGGCAAATTTCACACAAATCTAATACCTTCTCTGTTGAGAATGTAAAAATATCTTTTCACAACAACAAGAAAAGAATATACAACTATGCAAATTAATTTTTTTCTTTCGAAAATAGTTTCTTCAGATTTACGTAGTTCAAGTATTTCAAGTATTCCTCGAAACTTATTGATTTGTTTCGTTAAAGAAAAGGTAGGAAATTGCTCGCAAAAGTTCAGTTTAAAAATTGCAATGCAAACAGTGCATTATGGACCTTATGACTAGTGGCAAATAATTCATTGTTGCAGAATGTAAAACATGTTTTAATTATTGTTTAAACAAACGAAAAACCGAAATTTTGACAAAATATTTGCATTTTCAACGAAAGAAGATTTTTAATTAACCAGACAGCTGCAATTTCAACCGCAAAATATAACATTTCTACCAAAAGGGAAGCATTTTCTAACCAAGAAGAAACGAATTTTTAACAAAAGAGTTGAATTTTAACCAAGAAAGATTTTTCAGTCAAGAGGGAAAGAAAAATATAAACGAAATTGTTGAATTTTTTAACCAAAAAGGAGAATCTTCAAGTAAACTGAATCTTACAAAACAAAAGGAATGATTTCCGAACAAAATTGTTACATTCTCAACAAAATAATAAACTTTTTAACTGGATAATTGAATTTTTGAACAAAAAAAAAAGATAAATTTGCCACCAATAATATAATAACAGACTTCTCAACCAAAAATAATTAGCGATCTACCAAAAAAAGATATTCAAACAAAGAGATGAATTTGCACCTAAAATTCTAAAGCTATTACTGCAATGGTTAAATTTTCAGGTAAAAAGATTAATCTTCAACCAAAACAAAATCGAGTATTCATTTCTGTTAAATTAATTTTTTTTTCGTTTCGAAAATTGTTCCTTCACATTTACGCAGTTAAAGTATTCCTCGAAACTGATGCGCAATTTGGTGATTAAATAAAAAAGGCGAAATCTGTATGAAAGCGTGTATATCATTTTGAATAAATCTCGGGATCGAATTGATCAACTGGCATTTACCGTATGTGTCTGCAAATAGAATGTAAATAAACATTATATTAATATAAAAATATTATAGACATATTACATAACGTCAGATTTTGTATGACATGCAGAATTAGATAAAAACGTTACAAACATTTGACTACACTGATAATTACAGCCACATTGACAAATTATGATATACCAACATACGATTGCCTACTTCAAGAAAAATGTAATCCTCCGTTCCTTGTTGCAGAATTAGGTTCACAGTTTGACTGTTTGCCTAATGGCGACCCTATACCTGGTGTTCCCCGCGACGAATCTTTTTCTTCTGACAGACATTCTCCGGAAAGGACTACACCTCTTGCAAGGCCTCATTCTTCTGCCGAGTGTTCCTCTCCTGCCAAGTCTCCTCTTCATGTCAGATCGAAGTCTCCTCCTGCCAGACATTCCCCTGCCAGACATTCTCCTGACAGACATCCTCCTGCCAGACATCCTTTTTCTAAAATACTTGGATTTAAACTTGAAGAACTTGAATTTATTAGACTTACTCCCAACGGGAATCCAGACAAGATATACGAACTTCGAAGATACAGCTTTCCTACCGATGATCGAATTCAGATAAGAACATCAAATTCTCTCCTTTTGCCTATGCCAACCGAAGAACAAATTGTATTAACAGCATCTAATGGTGACGTCTTTGCAATATTGACAAAAGTCTATAGACGAACGGTGCTCCGTGGATTGTATAAACCAGTTACTTACCATGGGAAGCGGGCGAAAATAAACATGTACAGCGGCGCGGTTGAAGTATTGACCCCAGAAGAAGTGACAGAATGTCCAGTAGGCAACCATAGCGGAATTCCTCAGTGTTTTACAATATTTCGTGTTTAGATAGTTTAAACAAAAAATTCAGTAAGAAAGTCAACTTTTTTCCGTACGGCGGATCTCTTGCATAGCGCTCGGTGACTATGCTTCACCTATATTTATTCATAGAACTTTTAAAATTAGAGGTCAAAACACTGACCACTATAAAGTTGCAATGTTGAATTTCTTTTTGTTAAAGCTCCTTCGGCTTCAACGTATACATTCTCATCACCTGTCTCGCTCTTCGTGCTCGATTAAACTTCTTTTACAATGCAATATTTTATATTTTATGTAGAACTCCATTATATTAAATGTATGTATTATTAACTTCTGTACCTCTGACCGGGACTCCTTATTGAGATTTTTCTAAATAAAGTACAAATTTGATTCTGTTTTATTTTTTACATTCTCATCAAAGAGGGTATTAGATTTGTGTACAATTTGACGCCCTCCCCCCTTTTTGTCAAAGGTGCACTTTTTGAGACACCCTGAATCCAAAAAACAGGTTTTTACGAATGTATTTGTCTGTCTGCCTGCCTACCTGTCTTTCTGTCTGTAGATTTTTATTTTCTTAGCACTATAACTTTCGAAAGAATTGACATACTGGATCGTTCTTTGGCACACTATGTACGGTTATGAGTAGTACTTAAAAAAAACGAACAATTTATCCTCAGAACTTTTTTTTTATTAAAAAAACTTACTGGAGTTAAAGCATGTACAAAATTCCTTTAAAAAAACAAAAATTAACATTTTAAGCCGAAAAACGCACGATATGAAAAATTGCCAGAGGAAGAAAAAAACGTTGCATTTTTAACACTATACAAAATCATAATAAGAACGTCGTGAAGTTTCTTGAAAAAGTTGACAATTTAAATCACTTTTCGATAGGACGCGTAATGTTTGTTCTATTCGTAAAAAACTGCATTAGAAATAGAAAAATTGAATGTTCAGGCAAAAGACACAACATGCGGAAAAAATAAATATACAAAATTTATTCATACCCACAAAAGAGCTACAAATTCGTCATAATGAATTTTGGATAGGACGCGTAGTTTTTGTTTTAATCGTAAAAAAGAACACTAAAACTAAAAAATGACATTTTTTGGAAAACGACAGAAGTTACGAAAAGAAACTAATGAACAAGATTTGTTCGCCCAAACGGGATCTAAAAATTTGGTATCGATAATTTTCAGATAGAACTTCTTTTGATCGTAAAAAGCAAGATCAAAAATAAAAGAACTTAACTTTTGGAGAAACGACATAAGAGAAAAAAAAATATGAAAAGACACAAATTTTTCAACCAAAAAAGATCTACGAATTTGTTTCAAACTTTTGTTATAAAAATATAATTAAAACAAAAGTATTACTTTTTTGGAAAAAGGACACAAGCTACAATAACATTTCATTTAACGAAATTTTCCGCCTAAATTATATATACAAATGTTCTCAAAACCACTTCACGCAGGATACATATTTTTAGCCCTAATTGTCAATAATAGCATTCAAAATTAACAAAAAGAATGCAAAATAAAAAGTAAATATTAAGTTAATCATGAGAAATCAAACTTGTACTTTATTTTGCAATATCTGAATAAGTAATTCCAAGCCAAGGTACATAAATAAATGTAATATACATTTGATATAAAAGTGTTGAACATAATGTAGAAAAGTTAAGATTTTGAATAAAATCGAGTGCGAAGCACAAGATACGTGATGCGAATGTGTTCGTTAAAGCTGAAGGAGCTTTAGCAAAAGAGAAGCATTATCGAGATATCAATGTTCAAAATTTTTTTTCAATTTTCAGAGTTGACCCGATGTTTTTGAGTATATCTCCAGCTCTAATTGTCTCGAGTTCATATGCCAGCGATTTTAATAAGTTGGCTAATATTTGTGATTTCTATTCTTCCCAGGTCGATATGTGAATTGTCGACATCATGGGCCAAAATACAAAAAAAATCATATTAAGGTGTGGTGGGCAGAAAAAAATTTTAATTTCATAAACTACCTGTGCAAAAATTGCCCTATTTAGCCCCAATTAAAGTAGGGTTTAGACAAAGCCCTCTTCAGGTTTTCTATTTTGAATAACGTTTTTGAATTAAGTGTGGTGATAATCAGGCAACCACATACAAGTATTGTGCCATAACTTATAAATATTTACTTGCTGTTCTGGTTACAAATTAATGAAATAATATTGAGATACAGATGGTATGTTAAGTTTTCATTTAGTGGAATTGGAGGGGTTTTCTTTTGAAAACCCTGAGTGGAGAAGTCTCCAGGAATACTTGGCAATGCCGAATTAAGAAACATAACCTATATTTTATTATAGTACCTTGCGTGCGAAATGAAAATGTCATTTTGACTTAGAGCGTACTTTAGAGATTACATCCTGTGAACATTCATAAAATTAGTGAATATCTGAGAGATAGAAAATGGAAAAAGACGTCTTCAAAACCGCAGTTGTATTCAGCCAAAAAAATATCGCGCTCGAAAACAAATAAATACATGTGAGAGCAACAAGACATCTGCCAAGTTCTCCAAAAGGTAATTTAATATGTTTGGTATCATTTGAAAAAGAAAATGCATTCATTACCAAGAAAGTTGAATTTATTTTTTAGCCTATAATTTATAGATCATTCTGTTTTTTAAAAAGCGCGCGGTGCAATAGCCTCGTATATGAAAGTGCGCATGCGCAGTCCGAGATAACCTCATGAAGGGAGGTATCCACTTCAGCCAGGTCTTGGGGCTTAGGAAGAATCTGGATGTTAATGTTCCTTCATGCCCTGTAATCGCGTTCATCTCTCATGGGCCTCCATCCGCGGTTGGTCTTGATGTCGCTTCATCCTCTTCGTCTGCGGCTTGTTCATACAGCTGATGGAGGTGCGCTCCGCGTACATATCTCTTTTTCGGGAGGTAGACGGCTGGCCTTCGTGAAGACTGATGCGAAACGTGCTGAAGCTACAAGTGTTTCTGGCACCACAGAGTGTGGATACGCGCCATGAAGCCTCCGTGAACAGGGATAATGCTGACATCGTATCAGTCTAGCAAGTCATGCTTCAGTTGATTCGTTCACTCAAAGTGGGCGTTTCGCCGGTTCGTCATCGTGTTTTCATATATATTATTTTCTGCACCCCGAACTCTAGAGTGCTCGGCACTGTCTGCCGACCCATTGTCGGATGCTCTGCGCGTTCGATTATTTTGACCCGCATCTAAAACTTTTTAGTGGTTTGATAGTGTTATTTTTGTTTTCACGAGCAGTTAGGGAAAGGGTTTATCCGTCTGTGGAGCCCTGCATGCAAGGATAAGGCTGCATATTCTGATGGGTCGCGCGGTATCCCAGACTCACCGTCTAAGACACCTCACTCAAGTGCCATTCAGCTTTCAAGACGGTTATTACGCCTCCTATTGAAGGTTATTCCTTTCGGTTTTACAAAGTTTCAAGTGAAACATCATGGTAGACCCTATTTAAATTTACCATGACATACCCAGCCTTGACCCAAAATGCAGAAGATTATATAAATTAAACTATTATTATACCATTTAACCATATTCCTTTCGGGGTAGGCGTGATTCGCTCAGTGAGGAAGTGAGTAATTTGAAGAAGGAGGTATAGATTTTTAGTTTGATCTAAAATTTCCGTGCAACACTTTTCAGTTTTGGCATACTTCCCTAGCTTCCTTTACGCTAATGCATTTTTCCGTGCAAGCTCTCGTGTTTCTATCGCTTCTTATGTGTCTTCGAATTAATGTCTCATTCACACATTCTATCCATTTTTTCCGCAGTCTGCCTCTGGGCAGGCTGCCATTTACTTTACCTTTATACACTTGTTTCGTCAGTTGTTCATCTTTCGTTCTTTCAATATACCCGAACCATCTTAACCGAATTCTTTCCAATATGTCAACTAACGTCTCTTCTGCACCACATTTTCTCAGGATTATCTCGTTTCTCATTTTGCCATCAGTTTTTCCCGCAAATTTTGCGCAGGAAATTCATGTTAATCGCAATAATTTTATTCTTATACTTTTCTTGACATGTCCATGTTTTGCTTCAGTATAGAAAAGTCGGTACAGATATAGAAATATGTATTGCCGTTTTAGCTTCTTTTGATATATTTTTACTTCTGATAATGAAACCTGCTCTACCGATAATCTTTTTACCCTCGTTTATGCGCCTATCTGAACCCCGTCTATCTTTCCGTCACTAGTGAGTAAGCTACCCAGATATACGTACATATCAACTTGTTCTATTCTCTCATCATTTGGGACAATTTTGCACATTTTTTTCTCACCTTTTCCCTTAAACACCATAATTTTTGTTTTATTAACGTTAATTTTGAGGCCCATGTTCTTCATTCTTGTATTCAATTTGCTCAACATTCTTTCCAAGACCTGAATCATTTCTGCCATAACAACCTTATCATCTGCGAAAGCGAACTCACGTACCCTCACTGTCTTGAGATCTATACCTTCTTCGTCGAAGAGGGCCAATTTTTGGCACTGGTCCATAAATATGATAAATAGCCATGAGTTATCAGGAATCCTTGTTTAACGCCTTGCATAATATCGAACCAGTCACTCAGTTCCCCATTAAACTTTACACTCGCTTTGCTGCCTGCATGTATTGTTTTTATTGCTTGTAGTCAATACTACTCTAATGAATAGTACTCTTATGAAACGTAAATATCTCTGAAGGGTAACCTTGCCGCCTCGAATCAACGAGATAACGAGTACACAATGGGTTTCATGATCTGATGGAAGAATATGCTATTCATTAGTTATGTTGTTAATCATATTTATCATCGAGACATTGAACAGTTTTTCCTCTGATTAGAAAAGATGAGGATTGTCTGTACTCTGATCTTATGCTTGGCGGTTGTACTCAATTTTATTGGTGAATATAATAATATAATCTATCTATAAGTTTAAGTGCTTTTTTTCAAACTTTACGAAAATCAGAATTTCCGTTATAGAATTTGCTACGAAGAATTTGGCACGAGTCGAACTGTACACGTCAACATTTAGACACTGACACATGATACCGTTCTAACTGCGCACATCATACCTCCATACAAAATAAAGTCAACGCAGTACAATGTGGGTGATAAATGATCACTATTGTGAGATTTCAGATGATTTTTATATGAAAATGTTATATCAAACCTATAATATCAGAACTTACTTAACATAAAAAATGGTCTTCCATGAAAAGGACTCTGGGTAGAAAGTTAGAAACAAGAATTTGATAGATAAGTGTGATCGTATGAGATATTGATTTTTTTATGAAAATATTAAAAATCCATAACCTTTCCTCAAACTGATAAGTTGGCACAGGATAGAAAGGTAAATTAGAATGAAATTAAATAATGTGAGAAAAGAGATTTTATATTCATTTGAGTGGGTGTTTGAATATTAATTGTCCAAGGGGTACTAAGACTAAAGATATTGACAATTTAGTTTTTGAAATATCGAGATTTTTATATTGAAATTATTTCCAGGAGCCCCCCCCCCCCTGGTTAAGCGTAATACTTTTCAGAAGTACAGTAAGTTTGATGACACCCACTCTTCAGACATACTTTTTAATTCCCGTCAATTAGTCCACACCACTTTTGGTCCAAATATGAATTATATTTAATAGTATGTCATGGTTTTTAATGACTCTTGAATTCTCTAGCTTACAGGGAACACTTTCTAGAGAGAAAATTTTTGTAGATATTTTGAAGAGAAAGAACTTTTATGTGTAAACTTTTTTTGAACCTCGCATATTTTTTGAAAAAAAAGGAAACTTTTTTATTTTTAAGAAAAATGTCCGCTATCTTGTGAATGGAAAAATACTGCGGTGCAAACTAACTTTGCCACCATTTTCAATAACGAGAAAAAAAGATAAAAATGTAGGCGACCCATCAAAAAAGGTTTTCTAACGTCAAAAGGAACCTTAACACGAAATCGCATGCTTTTGTGACAATTTTCAGCAACATTTGTGAGTACCGCTTGTATCACGTTACAATAATGATGTAGTAAAATACGTTACATAACGAAAGACAAAAGGTAAAATGTTTTAATGAAGACTCTCAATTTTCAATCAAGTCGCAAGCAAAACAATAACTTTTCAACAAAGGCGTTCAACTTCTAATCAAGTACAGTAGAGTCTCACATATTTCCGTATAAAAATAATTAGATATTGAATATGACCTTTTAGAATGGGCTGTATGAATTGAAATATTGTCTAAACTAAACCAATTATATTAGAAATTTATTTATATTCGAAGAATTAAAAAAAAAATTTGAAAATTGTCATGTGCTGAAATATTTTGTGATGTTTTGGAATATTTCGGAATATTTCAGATTATTCTAGAAATCAATAATTTTCTAGACGACTTTGGACTGTCTTGGAATGATACATTATTAGGCAGACTACTTTAGAATATTTGATCTGAATATTCTAGAGTTCAGGAAGTTTCTCAAATATCCACATAGCTTCACAAAAATGTTCTGAAAACTCTGTAATTGTTTTAGTTTTTCTAAAATGTCTTGAAAAATATGCAATTTTTAAAAATATTTTGTATTTATAATAATATTTTGAAGTGCTCTTGCTGTAATATTCTAGTAAAGACCTTATTAATTATGGTATTATTTATGCCATTCTCTATAGCTATCAACAAAAGGGGCCCAAATTAAAAAAAAACTTGTTAATACCTACGAAGCAAGTTCTGATATTAAAAATTCCAAATTTTAAATAAATAAGAAATTTTTGCTGTTCAGGTTATAAAATATTGGTAATGTCCTTATTTTCTAAGGAAAGCATTTCAAGCTTGACAAGTTTTATGCAAGTACATTTCGCCTAAAATAAGTATTTTTGAAAAAGAATTATATCATAAAGCCACAAAATTTTAAAAAATACTCAAAATGTCTGAAAATTTTATGTTTCTTGTCTTTCAAGATTCACAATTTTTAACAATTTCAGGTTATGTTAATGTTTGATACCAGTAATGAGTATTTTCAATTATAAATTATTAGCTTGCAAAGTTCAAACGTTCTCAACAGTTCATGTTTTTCGTCTTTTTAAGCGTTTTTTTACCGGAAATTGCGTTTCTAAACCAAAATCATAAGATTTTAAAGGTTCATAATTTTTAAACAATTTTATGTTACGTAACCCTTTTTACGTCAACCGTTGGTGATAATAATTATAATTTCAACAAGATTTAGTATCTTCAAACGGTTTTAGATCATGTTAGTGTTTTTCGACTCCAATTGGTATTTTTATCAACAAAAAATTAGATTTCAAAGAAGCTTTATCAATTTCAACAGTTTTGGGTTATGTTGGCCTTTACCACTAAACATTGCAATTTTAAAACAAAAATTATTATAATTCAAACAAGATTTATAATAGTTTTACAATTCTGGATCATGTATTATTTTTTTTCAGCAATTGATATTTTTTAATAAAAAAAGAAAAGATTTCAATGAAAAATTATTAGATATCAAAGAATATTTACAATCTTCCAACAACTTCATGATTATTTTTGTGTGTTTCACCTGAAATTTGTATTTTTAAACAAAAATCATTAGATTGCAGATTTTGGTTTAAAATAATAAAAATTACATGCTTGAAGAATTTAAGATGACATTAGTGTTTTTTGTTGGAAAACGACATTTTTATTTGAAAAGTCATTGCATACCAAAGAGTCGAATAATTTTTTAACAATTGTAGGCTACGTTGGAGTTTTACATCGAAAATTGATATTTTGAAACAAAAAATTATTATAATTTGAATTCGATTTAGAATTTTTTTATTTTGGATTATTTTAATATTTTTTGTCTACAATTGGTATTTTTAATTAAAAAAATTATATTTGAAAGAAGATTAGCGAGTTTGAAACAGTTTAGGTTATGTTAAAGTTTTCACCGAAAATCGGTTATTTGAAACGTAAGACATTTGGTGTAAAAGAAGATTTACAATCTTACAGATATTTTTTGTTATGTTAGTGTTTTTCAGCAAAAATGTCTATTTTGAATAAAAAATAATTAGCTTTTGAAGAAATTTTCCAATACTTGAACATTAATAGATTATGTAAGTATTTTCGTTGTTATTTTTTTATGTTGTTTTAGTGTTAAGATAATGCCTTTCATCAGTTATGAAAAATATTTCCTTTGATTTTCTTTTCTATTATTATTTTGTATAATGTAAACTATTTATTTTATATTTTAATTAAAAAATTATTGGAGACGAAAAAGAAGAATCACATGCTGAGCGTGTTTGTTTTCTAGCTTAATTAAATTACAAATAATTGTTAAGTTTTGTTAATCAAAAATATATCATCGATGAAAAAGTCACCAATTTGACCATTTAAATCTTTGCATGGGTACAAAATAAAATAAAAGAATGTACAGATTTTGGCAAAATTATTCATTCTTTATCAAACCCATTTAATTTCGCTTAACAGTTTGAATGGTTTTTAATTTCATTTTTTAGTTCACCAATTTGAATTCTATACAGAAAACTAATTTTTTTTTAATTGATTTAAAAATACGGCGCGTGGCAGGATTTAAAAAGTTGTAATGCTTAAAACATTACTTGTTATGTTTTCCAACTTTGTCAGGATACTAATTTTTGTATTTTTACAATAATATTTATCAATAATTTCTTATCTTCATTGACAAGAAATATCACTAAACAATTATGATGCTCTGCAGAAGGATAATAATATAATATTACTATTCAATCATTTATGGCAATTGATCATTATTATATTAATTATTAACTGGAAATAACTTTGCTTTGAAAATAAAAAATGTTTACATGCTTTTTTACAAGGATCGGCGGTTAAAAGTAACCCTCGAATCCACGTGAAGAAACATAACATGTACATGTGCTATATGACATCAGGAATTCGCTGTAGATAAGCTAATCAAGAGCTTAAATAATATTTTTAACAACGATTAGCATGGTTGAATTCGTCTTTTAAAGATGAATCCAACGATACAAACAACTAATCGTTTATGAAAATGGGCAGTAGTATAGTTTCATCAGGAACACAGAGAAAAATCGATGCTCAATAGTAGATGTGCAAAGTATAATATAGTCCTGCCATACATACAGACAATAACACGTACTATATAATATTTTTCGAGATATTAGGCTTCAATTTTATGTATGTTAAATATATTGTTATGATAAAGTGAAACACCCAAGATGTTAAACCCGTACAGAAAAACACGATAGATCTCTGTCGGCCACTCCATGAAGCTTATATAGTCAATGTCGTTCGATGTCATTTCATGTCGTATGTGACCTTATGGAAAAATGATGATTACTAATATTTTGGTAAAAATATTAATGTTTGTGCCCTAAATTGTTTGGATAGAGTGAAATGGATAATGCAAGTGCTGTTTATTAAAAAAATTCTTCGATTTAAGAACGCTCTGCATGACATATCTTTAATATCCACAGAAACTAACCCTCAACATCAAGTGGCTATGTTAAACCTTAAATATCTGTACCGGAAACATCTAAATGTTAAGGTTACACATCTATTTTTCCTTCGTGAAGAAAAAATACTTTATCTACGTCTCATAAATAAGTTGATTTTCCTATCATAGGAAAGATTTGAAATGCATCATCCATCAGGAGTTATTTCCGAGTTCATCATAGTAGAGATTCGTGACCCGGTGTTGGGTGTGTTCTGGGTTTTCCCTCTTGTAACTTATCTTCATTCCAGAGCGGAAAAGGAAACGTCTGTTTTCTCATCCCCACTTGTCACCTATGCTCTTGAATTATGTATGGCGTGCATACACGAGTAGCCTCCTATACATGTATACACAAGAAGCGCATCATTCACGACACATCTCTTGATACACCGTTTAGCAACATTGAAAGCATTCCACTTTTCATTTCGTCTATGCAGTTGGAATTGTGTCCGTAATTCGCCTCGCTCAGCTGCAAAGGAGTCTGAAATTTTTATTACACCTTTACTATCATATATGACGCCGAAAAGATATTACCCGGGAGATATCGGCCTGGGAGCCGTAAATAAAATCTACAAGCTACATCATATAGATATAAGCACGACATATTTTTCGAAATCGATTTTTAAGGGTGAGTGAAGACTGCAGAGCTTGGACGGAAACGTGATTTTTTTTTAGATTTTGTTTTTTAGATGCTTTCAATCAGATAGTGATTTGCAGTTTGCACTTCCTCACATCCAAGAATCATTGTTCTTTTATAGTTTTTGTTGAAGTTCTTGAAAAATATAATAACCAATTATTTTAAAAAGCTGAGTTTGGCGTCTACAAATCTAACTGATATAAGCTACATTTTCATAAAACTCAATTGAGAAAGATCACTCAGAGGAAAAGTTGTTTCGAAACAAAAGCATCATCCCCTTTCCTGTTTTGTTTCAAAAGAATATCTTTTTTACGCAAACAAAATTATAAAGCTGCAAAGTTGGGTGAAGTTTGCCGCCAAAGAATAATTTTTGCTGCAAAAAAATTATCATTGAGACAAATGAAATTCCTTTTAACCTTTAAGTTAATTGGAAATTCCATTTGTGTCAAGAAGCATCCTTCTGGCATAAGAGGAAATCTCTCTGAGTTGATTATAGACTCAAACCGATTTCCTATTTTCTTTTGAACAGCTGTAGATTATTAAAGAACACCGAAATTGAAAAAATATTAATTATTAATGAAAAAATAACTTACTTGATTCAAATCAATATTCGCGATCGTGAATCGCCACCAAGTAGAAAAAAACGCGAATATCTTTTCTTGAAAGAACTGACTACTACACAAATTTGAAGGTAAGTCTCTTCGATGGAACTATCCATCGATTTGTCAGAAATTTTTTATTTATTTATTATTTTTCGCAATTTAGTGCTTTTTATAAAGGAAAATCGATTTTTTAGTAATTAGTCATACCTACAGCCCACAATATTCTTTCTATTGCTACGAAAATTTCGAGATAAGTCTGTTGGATGGAATTTTTCATCCGTTTTTTCAGAATTTTCGATTCATTAAGAATTTCTCATGATTGAGTTATTTTTATGAAGAAAAAACGATTTTTTTAGTAATGAGTAACATTCACGGTGACAGCCTAATTTCAATCAAATTGAGGGATTCTGAAAATTGTTACATCTGCATAGATAACTTATGGATCTATCTCAAATTATAATACAAATAACAATACAAACTATATTTATTATATTGTTATGTTGAGTAATAAAGATTTTAATTAATTTGAAACGCGTATTGACTTATATACAAAATTTATAAAAAATAAGTAAAATATCACCAAAACATCTACGATCCAAAAAAGTCCACCAAGTAAATAGTTATCAGTACAATCAAGATAGTTCGTAAAATAAAAGTTTTCTAAGTAATTCTAAAAAATATCTGAATTTTTTCATTTATATAATTTGAAAAATGATAGGAACTTTCAGAATTTATTCAAATTGGAAAGTGAAATATTGCCAAGATTACTTTTTTATTCAATAATAAAAAAATTAAATATCACTTTTAAGATTTTCAAATATTGCGTATTTTAAAATCAGTTTCAGATATTAAAATAGTGAACGGAACTGTTGTAGGATTCGTGAAAATAAACTATTTTTCTTTAAGGATTTTAAAAGTGTTCTAAATATTCAAAGGAATTTCTAAAAATTTCGTGTAATCTTAATAGATTCCAAGGGGGGTTTAAGAATTCTAAAAAATTCTTCTATTTGGTAGAAAAATAATATTCTTAATCTGATATTTAGCTTCCTGATTTTCGAATTCATTTCTTATGGTAGAAATTTCATCTTTTTTGGTTGAAATATCAATTATTACATCTGTTCTTCAGAATTCATCTTTGTCGGTTGAAAATTGAACTCTTTTGTTGAAAATTCGCTTTTTGTTTGTTTGTTGAAATATCAAATAATACATTTTCAATGTTGAAAATTCATCTTTTTCTTAAAAATTCAACAGTCTTCTAAAGAATTAGTCTACTGGACATGAAAATTTATCTATTTGGTCGAAAACGCATTAGCTTTTGGTTAAAATTTTATCTTTCTTGTTTGAAAATTCGACTATTTGGTTGAACATTCATCTTTATAGGCAGAAAATTGAAAAATTTGTTAAAAATGTAACGGTTTCTTTAAAAACTACATTTTTGCAATACATCAGTTACTTTGACATTCTTTTCATTTTGATTAAAAATTGGATTGTTTCATTCCGTTTTCAAAAGATTTGATGTGAAAATTGTTCAGATATTTTTAGGAATTTTACCATACTGAAGGAATTCATGGGATTTTAAAGTAAATTATCCATATTTTTTCAAATGTTGTGATCTTACAAAATTGAACATTTTGACTTCAAAATCTTAGAATTTGTTTTTTTTTTAAAGTCAGGGAATTTTGAAAATGAAGCCTTTGGTCCACCCTGATTTATGTTCAATATTTGTGAAAATACATTCGAGAGAAAATGTATATCGCCAATAAGGCAGTGGAAACCGCAATGCTTTGTGAAGTCATGCCTGAAAAGCGTGTATGCGATACGAATAGAGAGAAGCATTTTTCGGCAGCTTTCTCGTGGGACATTTAACGGTTCAAACAAAGGCAACGTGCGAATGAATCTACAGCCGTAGAAACTCGGTGCGGAAAAACGGAAAAACGGCGGCATAACGCCGAAAAGTGAATTTGAAAACATTGTTTTTGCAAAATTAAATTTGCCTCGCTCGAGACTCGCGCGATGATGGACGTGAATATGTATATTCTAGAGATATACGTTTGGTAAAAATTAATGCCACGCACGTCGCGGAAAAAGCCTGGATTATACTTGCCTAGAAATTGTTCACAGTTCGCTCTTTGAGCCGTAAGTAAAAGTTTTGAAATATAGATGTGCAAGCTTTATATGAATAGATGATAAAACGCGAATCATGCTGAACGCGGTTTTATATTTTGTCATACTGAAGAAAATGTTTTGTTGGGCCAACTATTTGGTTTTTACGATAAGGTAATGCCGAGGGGTTAATTACGTAAATAGCGGACTCACCTTTCAGTTGGTAATGTGATCCGCATGTTGCATACAATATGAATGAATAATAAAAGAAATAAAGTCGATGAGTGAAGAGAAGAATATAGCGTCATGGCGTGTTACTGGTAGTGTGTGAAATAGAGACAGAGTTTCTAAAACTCGTGTATCCTTCGATTCTACTTTACCCATTCTAAATATGAAATCTCCAAATGATATTGTCGTTTTCGATTCTAACGATTTTCCAGAGTATCGCTTTTGGTAACGCTTGCTTACTGTAGGCCGCTCATATCCTCTACGCTCAACAGTAGTGTTTTCCTGTGTGTGGTATTGCATGTGAAATCAGTTATGCTAATTGAGTCGCCTTTATCTGCGCATGTTTGGATTGTAGTATAGTTGATTTGCCGTAGTGCGCCTGTATACGAACTAGAGCCAATGAGCACCGTTCAGTTCAAGCATGCGCAAGTATTTTGGGATCACTGTTGTGAATAATAATCGAATCGAATTGTAGTTCGAGTTCGATGATACGACAACATGTTTCTTCGTATTTAGTAATGTGATCCGCGTGTTTTATACAAAATGAATTATGAAAGAAATAAAGTTGGTGAATGAAGAAAAGAGTATAGCGTCATGGCGCGTTACTGTTACTGTGTTAAATAGAGACAGAGTTTCTAAAACTCGTGTTTCCTTCAAGTCCTACTTTACCTATAGGATTAAAATCTCAATTTCTTTATAGTGACATATTCGAATGATTAGTTTCTTCTGTTTGGATAGAAGTATGTCAGAGATATGTGTATGTCTACAGATCAAACATTTTATAATTTGAAAAGATGTTCAAATTAAGCATTGTTACGCTCCTAAGCGACACTCATATTTAAAAAAACCATCGATACTTTGAGGAATTGATATTGATGATTTGAAGGGATTTCAAAGAAGTTTAAAGACTAAAGGGTATTTTTTTAAATCCAAGGAATTTCCAAGAGCTTTAAACAATTGCAAGTAATTTCAAAAGATTTCAAAGAATCTAAAATATTTTAAGGTATCATAAAAGATTTAGAGGAGTTTTTAATTGATTTCACTAATTTAATAGGATTTCAGAGGATTTAAAAAATTTTAATTGATTTAAAAATATTTCATGTTGATATATTGTAGGAAAATATTTGAAAGAATTTTAGAAGATTTGAAGGAGATTGTTATTATTTTAATGATTTGAAGGAAATTTAAAGCATTGGGCATATTCTAGGGCATTTAACAAGAACACATGGCATTTGAAAGAGATTTCAATAATTTCGATGACTAGCAAAAGATTTTAAGGGGTATGAAATATATTAGGATATTTTAACATATTTCAAGGAATTTTCAACTGATTTTAGTAATTTATTCGATTCATGAGGATTTGAAATATTTTAGAGTATTTTAAAAGATTACAAGGTATTTTTGGAAGCTTGAAAAAATTTTGAGTAATTTTAAAATAATTCTTTAGGCCATTTTAAAATATTGCAAGGAATTTCTGAAAGTTCTAAAAAGTTTAATTTAGTTTCAAAGAACTTGAAATGTTGAAGCATTTTGTAGGTACCTATTTCAAAAATTTCAGCGAATATTAAAGGATTAAAAGGGTTTCAGATCATTTAAAAAATGCAAGAAATTTTCAAAAGATTTACATAGTTTAAAGAAGGTTGAAATTTTTTCAGAGAATGTGAAAACTTTTAGAGTGTTTCAAAATATTTCAAGGAATTTTCAGTTGGTTTCAGTAATTTAACTGATATCAGATGATTTTGAAAAATTCCTAGTCATTTCCGAAAGCTTTGAAAAGTTTTAAGTGATTTCAAAGATTTAAAAAAACTTGAAAGATTTTAGGGAATTTTAAAATATTAATTACAAGGGATTTTATATAATTTCCTAGGATTTCTCTGTTTTTAGAGGATTTTAAAATCTGTGGAGGTTTTTGAATAAATGTCAAGGATTTTAAGAAGTATCAACAGAATTTTCAGGATTTTTTTTTAATTCACGTGAATTCTTCAAAATTCATTTGATTCTACGTAATTCAATGTATTTTTTAAATTTCTTGTTAGTTTTCATGTTAATTCATCTTGAAGTCGGCATTTCATCAAATTCTTTTAAATTGGCTAGAATTTTTCTAAATTCATTTCAACCTTACTGAATTCAATGCATTTTTTCATATTTTGCATTTCTCTTGAATTTCATTTAATAAATTGAAATTAGTATACTCATATATATGTTATAATAAACAAATCACAATTTATTTCAGAAATAACATTTATTTTGATATACGAAATAAAAAAATTAATTACGGCAATATATTTGACAGACAAGTTAAATGTTACACAAATTTATGAGCCAATTATAATAAAATGAATTATAATTATATTCACAATTTTTTTAGATGATAACGATTTTCCCTCAAAATTATTCTTTAAAATAAAAAGGAATTGAAAATTTGTTCAGAAATTTTAAGAAAATTTTGTTATTCTCTCGAAAAAAGTGACAAAACTTTTTGTTCGTAATCTTAAAAAATATACATCTCATTTTGAATTTTTGAAATCTTTTCAAGTTTACAATTTTTCATAAAATTTTTTAAAACGTCTAAATATCTATTAAACTTACCCGATTTTAAAAATAATTTTATTACCTTGAAAAATTCAAAAATTTTGCTTTTGAATCTTCAATAAAAATATCATTTTAAATTCTTCTAGGACTCTAAAGTTTTTTTTTTCTTTAAACCCTTCACAATTCTGAAAAATCTTATATTTTCGAATCAAAAATATATGTTTAAAAAAATCCCTAAATCTTCACAAGTTTACAATTTTTTTGAATCGCTCAAAAGCTTCTGAATATCTTTTAGACTCAGTCTATATTTTTTTTTAATTTCATAATCTTGCAAAATTGAACAATTTTGCTTCAAATTATTATTTTAAATGAAGAATCAATTGAAATTTTTCCCAGTAAGCAAAGAAAATTTTTTCATTTTCTACAAACGTTTGAGAATTCTGAAAAACCATCCACACCTTCTAAACTCTTTTTTTCGAAATCTTAGGCAATCATATGATTATTAGAATTTTTTTTTCAATTCTGGCTTAAAATTAATTTCAAAAAAATCATTTAAGATATTCCCAGGAATCTTCAGAAAATATTTTTATTCCCTTCAAACTTTTCAGAAGTTAAAAAAAAACTTATATTTTCGAAGTCTTCAAAAATCTATATTTAACAAAAAATCAAAATCTTCACAAGCTTAAAATTTTTCTGAATGGTTTAAATTCTTCTAAATATCATTTAGAGTTAGTCAAATTTTTTTCAAATTTTGTTATTTTGCAAAATGGAACAATTCTCCTTCAAAATATTCTAAACTCTTCTTCGGAATTTCATGAAATCATATGGGTTATAGAATTTTTTTTTCAATTCTGGCTAAAATTCTGGCCTAAAATTAATTTTAGAAATAAAAATCATTTGAATAGTTCGCAGGAATCTTAAGAATATATGTGTATTTTCTACAAACCTTTCAGAATTCTTAAAAACGTTATTTTTTGAAATAATAAAATAAAATAAATAATAGTAATAATTAAATAAAATAAAAACGTAATTGTAGATGTTAGAATTTAGAGGGTTCAAATCGGGACCGCAGTAGTAGAGGTCGAGATATAGTCAGGCAATGCGGATTTCAGTAGTATAGGTCAATATTTAGTCAGACCACATCCTTGAATTCTGGGCTTTGGTACCCAATATATTTTTTATTATCACCCAGAATTGATGCTCAATATTTTCATTATTGTACACATAATTTAGGGAATATCGTTACGTATTCGACCGATAATTTAAAACTGTACAACCTACTACATACTCTTAATATACATATATATAGATAGTGAAAGTAGGTATATATATATAGGTAACTCATCGGCCAGAGGTGTTAACGTCTTGTAATTACGTGCCCGAAGCGATGGAATAACGCCATTCAAATTATGCTAAATACCATTTTGCGCTTAGCTGATGCCCTGCTAAACTTCATTTAAAGATTAACGTCGAAATGAATATAATGCCTTGGACTCAGGCCACTATTGACACTAATTCTACTATTTTCTCCAATAGAAGCACTATTTAATAGCGGCACGCTATTGGACAGTTTTTTCCATGATGATACTATTTTTCTATTATTTCGAAAAAATAACACAACAGACACTATTTTCTTACAATTGCCCGCTCATACCCACCTGTATACCCCCCTCACCCCGCGATATTTTGTAAGTCTTGCTGACTAATATTTTTTCCTAAATTTATTTAGAACGAATTTCCGACGAAATAGTTGAATCTTCAACCAAAATAGATTATTTCCAATCGAGCAGTTGTATTTTCAACCAAAAAGATGTGGTTTGTTCAAAAACGTTGAATTTTCCATTAAATAGTTTAATTTTTAACAGAAAATATGAATGTTCAACACAAGAATAATTGTCTTCAAAAAAGATGAATTCTCAATACAAAAACTCAATTTTCAACGAAGAAAGCATTACAATTTTCAACAAAATAGTGAAAATTCAATCGGATAGTTGAATTTTGAATCGAAAAAGATGAGTTCTCAAGAATCATTTACATACAAAGACCAATAATTTAATTAAATCAAAGAATTTTAAACTCATTGGTTTATTTCAATCAAAAAATATTACTTTTCTACCATAAACTATGAATTTTTGACACGAAACGTGACTTCTTAACAAAATAGTTCAATTTTTGACAGAATAATGAAATTTTCATCAAAGCAGTTTAATTTTTAACCGAATTGTTGAATTTGCAATCTACAAAGATGAATTTTTCACCAAATGACACAATTTTCATATAAAAACGTTTAGAATTTAACGAAAAAAGTTGTACTTTCAACCAGCTAATTCAATTTTTCAGAAAACTGTGTAATATTCAACAACAAAATATGAATGTTCAATAATGAAAAATTATCATTCCGAATAGACAAATTTTCAATGAAACAGTTGAATTTTTTACCCCAAAAAATACATTTTTCAAAAAGTACTTGAATTTTCACCCAAATAATTAAATTTTCACAAAAAAAGTTGAATTTATAAACAATACTTCAATTTTATACCTACAAAGATGAATTTTCAACCAAATAGTCAATTTTTTTAACAAAAAACGCATTTTTAACCAAATTGTTGATGTTTCAAGTCTACAAGAATACCTTTTTAGACGACAGTTTAATTGTAAACAATAAAAGTTGAACTTTCAAGAAAATGATGAATTTTCAGCAATCATTTGAATTTTTATTTAAAAAAATTGAATTTCGAACAAAATCGTTAAATTTTTAACAAAATAGTGGAACTTTAAACAAATAGATGAATTTTCAACCCAAAAAAATGAATTCTTAAGAACACATGTAATAAGAAATTAAATTAATTTTAAAATCAAAAAGATGAATACCGAATCAAGAAAATTAATTTTCTACCAAAAAGAAGAATTTTTAACAAAATACATGATCTTGTAACCAAATAGAGTAATTTTTAACCATAAAAAAGTCTTCAGTCAAGGAAGAAAAAAAAGTTATTCAAAATTGTTGAAATTTCGAGCCAAAAGACGAATTTTTTAAAAAACAGTTGAATTTTCAACCTGAAACTATGATTTTCCTACCAAAAAAAAGGATTTTCAACAAAATGGATGATTTTCCAACCAAAAAGAGGCATTTTCAACAATCAAAGATTCTTCAGTCAAGAAAGAAATAAAAATTTAATCAAAATTGTTGAACTTTCAAGCCAAAAAACGAATTTTCTAAAAAAACGATAAATTTCCAACCTGAAAATATAGATAATCAACAAATTAGTTCAGCTAAAATTCAAATAGTTAATTTTTTAATGAAAAACATTAATTTTCAGGAAAATAGTCAAAAATCCAACCAAATAAGAGATGAATGTAAAAAATTTTTTTTTAACAGTGGTTCAAACTCCAACCAATTAACTCTATTCTTGATCATAGAATATGCATTTTTCAATGGATAATTTAACAGGAGATATTTAAACCAAATTTTTTTATTTCAAATCGCAAACATTTGAATTAAACTAAAAATAGGAATTAGCAACAAAATAGTTGAATACCTAACCAAGGAACATTAATTTTTAAGCAAACAGTTGGATTTTTACGCAAAAAGATAAAAATTTGAATGAAGCAGTTTAATTTTCAAACCCAAAATATGATTTTCTTACACAAATAGTTTAATTTTCATCCCAAAAAGGAATATTAAAAAAAACAGTTGACTTCGTACCAGACAAATTTTTCATTTTCCTTGACCATTTATGTTTAAAGACCAGAATCTTGATCTTGTAAAATTTTGAACATAGAATCTTTGTTCAAAACAGTTGAATTTTCAATTGAATAGTTTAATTTTCAACAAAAAATATGAATTTTCAACACAAGCATAATTTTCTTCCAAAAACATGAATTTTCAATACAATACCTTAATTTTGAAAGAAGAAAATTAATTTTCTGCAATGTGTTTGCTGTTGGTCCAAATTTTTTTGAAAATATTACGTATTTTATACAAAACAGTTTAATTTTGTACCTAATAGTTGAATTTTCTACCAAATTGTTGAATTTTCAAGCTAAATTACGAATCTTCTACAAAACAGTTGAATTTTCTATCTAAGAATATGAATTATAAACAAAAAAGTTATTTTTTCAACCAATCAGCTGAACCTTAACAAAAAAATTGTTTTCATCCAACCAGTTGCGTAACTTGGAACCAACAGTTGAATTTAACCAACAAAAGCGAATTTTCAAGAAAATAGTCGAATCTTCAACTAAACCAGATTAATTTCAAAACAAATGTGTAGTTAAATTTTCTACAAAATTGTTAAATTTTCAACCCGAGAATGAGATGATGATTTTTCAACAAAAAATGTAATATTTGATGATTCAACAAAAAAATTTAAATGTAAAGTAAAAAACAATTGGCCTCGACCAACAAAAATGAATTTTGAACAAAATACTTGAATCCTCAACTGAAATAGATTAATTTTCAACCAAACCGTTCAATTTGAACCCAAAAAATTAAAATTCTAGCAAAAAATGCGAATTTGTAACAAATTTTTTTTCATAGGATATCATAAGAAATTATAGGATTTCTAGTGATTTAAATACATTTAGAAGCTTTTTAGGGATTTCAGAGTATTTTATCAGAATTCAAGGGTTTTCATTAGATTTTAGTTGATTTCAGAGATTTTAAAGGAATTTGAAGCTTTTAGGGAGTTTCAAAATATTGCTAGGAATGTCAAAGAAAGTCAATAATTTTAAGGGCTTTATCTGACTTTCTATCCCCTTATTGTTCTCACTCCCCTCCTTTTTTTATCCCATTCACCTTACTTCCCCGCCTCTCATTTCACCTTACTTCCCCTAGTTCTCTCAGCGTCTACTTTTTCTCTCTTCACTTCCCCTCACTTTCCTTGCTTCCCCTTCATTTTCCTCTCCCCTTATTTTCTCTACTTCAACTCCTTCTCCATCCCTCATTTTCTTTTGCTTTCCCTACTTTCCTACTCTCATTTCCCCTCACTTCCTCTCATTGCCCTTACTTCTTATCCCTCATTTTCGGCTAATGTAACTTCTTTTCCTAACTTTCCCTACTCCTTGCTAATTTTTCTTAATTTGACCTGCTTACACTTTCATAATTTCTTCTCACTTCATCAAATTCTTCTCCTTTAACATCCTCTTATTACTCTGCGCCTCATTTCCCCTACGTTCCCTGCATAAATTTCCCCCTACTTTATCTACCCTTATTTCCCATACTTCAGCTTTTGCTCCTCACCCCTCATTTTCTATCTTTTCCTCCCCTTTTTTCTTCCAACTTACCTAATTTCACTTCCCTGATTTGTCCTCACTTCCAATCCCCTGATTTTTCCTACCTTTCCTCCCTTAATTTCGTCTCCTTCCTCTTCCTTCATTTCGTCTTTCTTCTCATACACTTACTCACCCCTCATTTCCGCTAATTTACCGTCAATTCGCCTTCTACTCCACCCTCCTTTCTCGCAATTCAATTCCCCTCATTTCCTTTCCCACTCCCATAATTTCCCCAACTCTCTGTACCCTTATTTATCCTACTATAACTTTTGCCTCTTCTTTTATTTTTCCTAATTTAACTTTTGCCCCTCCCTCTATTTCCCCTAATTTAGCTTCTTGCCCTCGCGTTATTCCTCATACTTCTCATGCTTACCGTTCCCTCATTTTTCATATTTTTCCTGCCCTTATTTCTTATAATACACCTAATTCCACTCCCCTCATTTCTCCACACTTCCTATCCCACCATTTTCGCTACTTTTCCTCTCTTAATTTTCCCTACTTTCGCACTCCTAATTTTGTCCACTTCCTTCATTTTCCTATGCTTTCATACTTCTTCTTCATTTCTACTAACTGCACCTACTTTATCCAATTTGACGCACCTAATTTACCCTCACTTCCCTTCTTTCCCCTCCACTAATTTTCGTACACTTTACCTCCTCTAATTTTCCTGCACTTTCCCTAATTCCCCTAATTTCTCTCTCATTTCCCTAGTTCCCTTCCCCTTATTTCCACTACTTCACCTACATCCCCTCCCAGGATTTTCCCTTACTTCCCCTTATTACTTTATGAGGGTGTATGTCCGAGGCTATAAACATTCATCCCTCTCATTTCCTTCCCCATTCCCATCATTTCCCCTAATTTCTGTACCCTTATTTATCCTACCGTAACTTCTGCCTCTTCTCTTATTTTTCATGATTCAACTTCTGCCCCTGCCTTTATTTCCCCTACTTTAACTTCTCTCCCTCGCATTATTCCTCACACTTGTCGTGCTTACCCTCCCCTTATTTTTCATATGTTTCCTCCCCTCATTTCCCACAATACACCTTATTCCACTCCCATAATTTCTTCTTACTTCCAGCCTCTCATTTTAGCTACTTTCCCTCCATTAATTTTCTCTACTTTCGCACCACTAATTTTGTCCACTTCCCTCATTTTCCTCTGCTCCCATACTTCTTCTTCATTTCCACTAACTCCACCTTCACCATCTAATTTGATCTTCTTAATTTACCCTCACTTCCCCTACCTCCCCTCGACTCATTTTCGTACACTTCACCTCCTCTTATTTCCCCGCACTTTCCCTACTCCTCCTTTTTTCTCTCTCATTCCTCCATTCCCTTTCCCCTTATTTGCACTACTTCACCAACATCCCCTCCCATGATTTTCCCTTACTTCTCCTTACTACTTTACGACGGTTTCTATCCAGGGCTATGAAGCTCTAAAAACATAACAAAAAAATTAAAAACAAGAATTTTATTCAAACCACCTTATAATTAAGCTTTCGGATTTCTTTTAACCCTTACATGCATGGTGGGAGATTTTATATCCCACCTAGACTATCATCATATTTATAATATTTCAAGTTATTTTTTCTCGATTTTAGTGATTCTCTTCGTGAATTTACAATAACAACATGTTAGAAAACTGAAAATTAAACTACGTGATCTGAAATTTCTGGTGAATTTGTTAATATTAATAAAGAAATACCAAAAAAGTCACTTTCTACAAGAAAAATTCATTATTTCCAAAAGTTTTCATTGTATTTACATAAAACTTGGTATATTCAGGTCTTGAAGGTCGCTGTTTTTAAATCTTCTATCAGATTTATGAAATTAAATATGGCGGATCCAATATGGTGGATAAAATTTGTGAAATTAACTCTCATTGTAACTGTAGATTCAGTATTGTAATATAATTAGTATATAGAGTTTTATGGGGTTGCTGGTTACAAATGTGCCATCAGACTTCTGAAATTCAAGATGGCTGATTCAATATGGCGGAAGAGTTTTCAAAAAAGGCATCTTTCGGTTTTCGGGGTTTCTGATAACAAATCTGAAGTCAGATTTCAAGAATTCAAAATAGCGAATCTAATAGGGCAGGCTAATTTTGAAAAAGTTGTTGGATTCCCATAAAACTTTTTACTCGGGTGTTTTCGGAGCAAATGAAACTGGTGAATCATTAAAGATGCAACTTTTATACTAAATTACATTTTTTACAGCCAAATTGTAATAGAAATTTTTTATTTTCAACTTTTGAAATTAACAACCCCGAAAACTTCTAGATGCCAAGTTTCATGAAAATCCAAGAATTTGTTTAAAATTTTTTCACTATATTGGATCCATCATCCAGAATTTTATAAATTTTGGCTTCGGATTCGTAGTCAGCGACCCCAAAACCCCCCAGATGCCAAGTTTTATGAAAATCCATTAATTTTTAGAAAACTCGTCCGCCATGTTGGATCCGCTATTTTGAATTTTGAACATCTGACTTCAGATTCGTTATCAGAGGCCCTCAAAACCCCCAGACGCCAAGTTTCGTGAAAATCTAATTTTTCTAAAACTTGTCCGCCATATTAGATCCGCCATTTTGAATATTTCGAATATGACTTCAGATTTGTTATCAGAGGCTCCAAACCCCCCAAATGCCAAGTTTCATGAACATCCATTAATTTTGTGAAAACTCGTCCGCCATTTTGAATCCAACATTCCAAAATTTTTAAATGACTTCATATTAGTTATCAGAGGCCCTGAAACCCTCCAAACGCCCAGTTTATTGAAAATCCATTAATTTTTAGTAAAGTCGTCCGCCATATTGGATCCCTCATTTTGAATTTTTGTAATCTGACTTCAGATTCGTTATCAGAGGCCCCAAAAATCTCAAAATACCAAGCTTCATAAAAATCTATTAATTTTTAGAAAACTCGTCTGCCATCTTGGATCCGCCATTTTTAATTTTAGAAATCTGACTCTAGATTAGTTATCAGAGGCCCCAACAAGCTCCAGATGCCAAGTTTCATGAAAATCCATTAATTTTTTGAAATCTCGTCCGCCATTTTGAATTTTGCAAATCGGGCTCCTGATTCCTAATCAGCGACTCCGAGAACCCCCTAAGGTGCATATGTGCGCAAAATTAGTTTGATAGAAAAATGTATGCATCAAAGGCTTAATTAATTTTTACCTAAATTTAGAATTTATTCAATGCCTGCATCCTTCTTTCACGGATATTGGTACGGAGGAAAGAGAAACTTTCATTTTGTCATATGTACAGGGAATACGTGTCAGTCAAATTGAATTTCACATTGAATTATGATTACGCAACTTGACTGGCATTGAAGGGCGCGGCATTGAATATTCGATACACTACACAGCCATCGACGATAAAACGCATGCATCAAATATTGGCAAAGTCGAAACATGTTCCCTGAGTGTGACAACCAACAGTTTTCTACAGAGTGACAATTGAAGGGTCCTCTAGCACAATACGTTATTGTTTCAATGTTTTGAGTGCTTGATTAATAACGACTAATTTTTTCAATATTCCCCACTTTTCCCCTTTTTTAAGGAATTTTTTTTTCAATCAAATGAGAACTGAATTAGTAATAGTATATTATGCACCTAGGGAGAGAAGAGGGACTTTTTCGACGAGTATTTAAAATATACAAAAGTCGAATAAGTTCCTCTCCCCCTTGGTGCATACGATATTTTTTATAACAAATAGATAATTTCAGACATTTCTGGAAATACAGTCATGATTTTAGACCATATTAGATTTTGAATAAAGAAGCATGGAATTTATCTTAACTTATTCCAAATTATCAAAAATTCATTAAAAAAATTGCCGGGAATTTTCGGTCATTTATGGTAATTTTAACGGTAAATATGATGAATTCCCCAAAATTCATTTTTCGAAATTCCCATAAATTTTCAGAAAATTTATGAAAATTTTTGGTAATTTACGGTAATTTCACAAGTAAATATGGTAAGCTTCCATAACTTACCAAAAATTCATTAGAAAAAATTTCCATAAATTTTCGGTAATTTACGGTAATTTGATCCGTTATATATGGTAACTTTTCACAAATAACCGCAAAATTCTATTATCTGCAACCAAAATTTCCTCACGGTTTTTACGGTGAGTGGGCTGATAATAGTAAAATCCGAGCTCATAGACGTATAATTTTCATTATTCACCTCTGACGTCACTTTTTAGTCCCAAGGGAGTAAAAAGTACTTTTTACTTCCTAGGGTGTAAAAAGTAGAGCTTCCGCCCCGATTCATAAGCGTCAAAAAGGACTGAAATCCTGCATGTGTCATAAAAAACATAATAATAAAATATAACTATTTTAGGTTCAAAGTACGGTCTCCTCTATTGAAAAGTCTACTATAATTTTTTTGACCCATCCACACATCACTACTTTACCACCGAGCAATTCACGCCTACCCCGAAAGGGAAACGGCTTAATGATATAATTTAATTTGCTCAGGTGACATAGATGGCCATGGAAATAATCAAAAAATTTAATTTAGATCAAAATGATTACAAAACATTAGTTTGCCAAAAATAATCCTTTAGCATAGGTTATCATTATACGTAAAAAAATGTACGATCTATATTTACGAGTTGTGTTTTTTATTCGACTCTAAAATAATTACAAAAACGATATATAAAAATCTTATTCACAAATTCGATGCTATTTCTGGCAGGCTTTTGTCTCTTTCTACAATAATAATTTATTATATAATTTATGTAGAAAGTAAAGCATTGATACGGTTTAAAATATATACATGTAACGCTTATCAATATCGATGGTTACTTTTTGGCTTAAAATTAAGGCCTATTTACTATACGGTTACAGTTTTTTTACATAAATAAAACTGTGTCTCTCTATAGTAATTATCTTAATGAAACTTTCGATATTTTATTACTAAAGGCTTGTTAAGTTCATAATATTTTTTATTGAGGCTGCTCAGCTTTAAAAGTGGAACTTTCAATTGCAAAAACTTTGAAATGTCAAATGGATTAATTTCAAAAGTTTTCCGATTCTACTTTGCAACAAATTATTACAATTAGTTATTTTAGTGTATCTTAAATTTTTCTGTTTATAATATTGTATTTTGCACTGCGAACATTTTTTATTAATAAACGATTGCATGTCGTTAAACCAAATCACGTGCATGTTGAACTTTTAACAAATATCGTAATATAAATCTAATCATAAATTATTCACTACGACAATCAGATTTTCATTCCAATAAAAACAGGTATTCAGTTTAGAATAATGTTTTCCATCTTAATATCACAAATCAAGATACTTAAAATGAAAAAGGTTAGATTAAAAATAAAATAAATATTTTTACTGACTCAAAAATCTGTTCCTCAAATATATCTATGATTTGCTGAGTTTTAATAATAAATAAATATTGAATAGTCAATAATAGATGCTATTTACAAAGCTTTTTTTTTTAATGGTTTAAAGTTCCGTTGTTTCAATCTTCTTGCCTAAAGGATTGTTTGGTACCATATTTTGAGTTCGAGATACAGGCGATTCGTTTCCTTCTTCTGTACTACTTTCCATACTACTAATAAATAAAAAATAAACAAAATTAGTATGAAATTATATATGGTATCAAATAAATAAAAATCAAATGCAAATATTAAAAAAAAACTAAAAGTTTTGAAAGCTCTAATATTTTCTAGAAATTAAAAAAAAAAAGAAATATCAAACCTAGAAATTGAAGAAACTCTTGGTTGTATATAATAAGGTTTATCTTCAGTGGGTCCTTCGTTGCTATTACTTTCGTTGCTATTACTTTCGTTGCTATTACTTTCATTGATAATTTCTTCGTTGTTCAGTGCATTTTCGTCTAAGGAATCCCTCTCAGAATTATGACTGGATACAAATGTTTTAGAAATAATTTTAGTACAATTTTAATTTAGCTTGACGAGAAATTCTAAAGTTAAAAAATTTGGAAATTATAAAATGAAAATCCATTGTTACCTGAAGGATTCATCACTTTTGAACCATTCATTTTCATAAGCGTGCATCCAAATTGGATTTGAACCTTCCACGCTGTGTTTATTTGTATTGGGCACTCTTCCTGGTCCTCTTATAAATTCAGAATCAGTTACTCCTATTGGAAGGAATTAAAATTTAATAATTAAACAATAAGATAATATTTCTGAAATATATTTTCTGAATAAAATTGCCATTAAAATTTCATTGTGCAATTCCTGTTTGAAATAATAAATAAAACAATTTTAAGAACTAATTAATAATTTTAATTACCAAAAGGAGTAGCATTTGCAGCTTTGAGTTTTCGTTGGAATGAAGCTCTCTGGGAAAGGCAAAGAGCAATACAAAGTATCAATAGTGCCCCTAAGAAAAGTGTCACAGCCAACAGCCAAAAAGTAGTTCCAGCTTGTTCATATTGAACAATAGCTTGGGCTTGAGCAGGTTGAGTATCAAGAACATTAAAATCCTTGAAGAGATTATCCAATTTTTCGATATTTCGATCGATTATCTCCAAAACCTCAGAGACTTCCAAAATTGAATTATCCTGACGATCTACCAAATGAAGGTACAAATCAGTCCTGGTTCTATCCACCGAACCATCTTGGTTTTCATGAATTTTGTATTCGTCCACATTCACAATAGCACCAGTAACATTTCCCAGAATTCTAAACAAAAATATTTGATGTATTATTGGTATTATTTAAAAATAAAATTATTAATATTTCTATTACTGGGATTCATTTTGCAAACTCAAAGCATTAACACTCACTCTCTGAACGTTTCAATTCGGTTTCTAACTTCAGGTGGATGTTGTCTAAGAACAAATCTAACTCTCTGATCTTCTCGAAGTAAATAAATAAATACCCTCGCCATGTCTTTTAATCCATAAGAATCATTCGCCATAACCTGTCGAATAATATTTTTGAATCAAATAATAAATAAATGTCTCAATCTTAAAATTAAATGATTAGAAAATTTTAGTTAAAAACGTACCATGAAATCAAAATAACCCTTCATCCCTCGTTGTGGATCGAAATTTAAACTCACTGAACCAGTGACTCTATCAACCAAAAATGGTTGAAGCCTGACGTCATCTAAACCCTCTGTAAGAGTCATTTGGATTTTTCCAATCTGATAATAATTCACAAGAGCATTTTCTCCCACATCCGAATCTATTGCCTGTAAAATTGAGAAAAGAAAATTAATTTTTATTTACTTGTATTGATTATATATTACACCATTAATTAATTTCAGCTGTAATAAATTATACAGTAAAATTACACATTTACACTTACTTTAACGGACATAAACTGAGTCCCAAAATCAGCTTCGGTTGTGACTCCCCCTGTGAAAACTTTACTAATGAATTTTGGTGGGTTGTCATTAACGTCAGTAACAGTGACAATAACTTTCAAAAGAGTGTCATCACTTTCGTTGAAAAAATTCTCATTTGCAGGAATTGTACTGCAATCTTCTGTGGCTTTTATCAAAAGCACGTGTTCATCTTGTTTTTCTCTATCTAGAGATTTTGAAATCTGAAAAATTTTATATTGGAAATTCAAATGTAATAAGAATTTACAAATATCTCAACTTTATAAAGTTTATGGAATGTTTAATTATTATTTTTCATGAGGGGCCAACCACAAATTGCGTAACAGCTTTGAGGGGGAGGGGATTCCAGGAAATGTTACGATTTGTTACGTAGGGGGGGGGGGTTGATACTGTTACGTAATATTTTTAACAAATTAATCCTATCTTCCGCAAAATCATTCGAAAATTGTTAAGTTTATCGGTTTAAGGTAAAATATTACAGCCACACAAAAAAAAGTTGGTTGTCCGACGGACAAGAGTAGTCACATCCTATGGATTTTGGGTAGCTGAATCTGAATCCGAATCCAAGGCCAGAATTCCGCCATCACCCTCAGGTTCTTTCTAACTTAAGAAAAACATATTTTCTTTGGCTAGTTTTGCATTGAAAAATACCAAGAAAAAAAAACACGGATTGTTTTAAACATATTTTTGAATGCAAAAAGATCCAAAAAAACTATGTTGTTTTAGATTAGAAAAAAACCTGAGGGAGATGGCGGAATTCTGACCTTGGATTCGGATTCAGCGACCCAAAATCCATAGGATGTGACTACTTTTGTCCGTCGACCAACCCACTTTTTTTTGGGCTGTGTATTTGAAACGATTCTAAGGGATTTCAGAGGACTCCTAAGATTTCCAAATATATCACAGGATTTTTAGAAAAATTTCACAGGATTTTATAAGGTTTTCCAGAATTTCAGTTGTTTTAAACGATTTTAAAGGCTTTCTACAAGGTATTTTAATGCATTTTTCAGGATCTCAAATTATATAGAACTTCAAATATTTCAAGGCATTTCAAGGAATATAATCAGATTTAATTTACTTTCCCGTGATTTCAAGGGAGTTTATAATATTCTAATGAAATTTCAATGAATTAATTCACGAAAATTGAGAAATTTCAATAGATTTCAAAGATTTGAAGATAGATTTTCAAATATGTCAAGGTACTTTTAAACATTCAAATGTTTTAAAAGAAGTTGGGATATTTTAAAAGATTTCAAGGCATTTTCAAGAGATATAAAAGATTTCAAGGATAATGATTTTTATGGATTTAAAAAAATTTCCTAGAATTTCGGAAGATTTGAAAAGATTTTATTGGATCTATAAGGTTTTAGGATCTTTTTAAGGAAGCGCCCACGCGTATCGAAAAAATCCAGCTATATTCCAGCTATACGTATCGAAATTTCGGTACAAATTGCCCTTTTTCCAGCTCCCCCTATTCGTACCGAAAAAATCTGGCTGCTTGTACCGAAATTTCGGTACACGTAGACAGGGCCTATTTTTAAATATTCTAAGGAATTTTCAACGGAATTGATAAGGCTTCCGAGGATTTCAGTAATTTTGAGGGATTTCAAAGGATCTCAATAAGGTATTTTAATGATTTTTTCTCAAAGGATTTCATAGGACTTCAAATACGTCAAGGGATTTCAAGGGAATTTACAATATTTTAATGAAATTTCAAAGAATTTATTCACGAAAATTAAGGGATGTCCAAGAATTTCAACATTTTGAAGATATTTGCAAATATTTTCAGGTATTTCCAAGAAAAAAAAAATTATTTTTTTAAAGAAATTAAAAGATTTAAGAAAATTTCAAGGAATTTTAATACATTTTAAGCGATTTCCAAGGATTTTAAACATTTTAGGGTATTTAACAATATTTTTAACAATTTTCAAGAGCTTTAAAATTGTTCAAGGGACGGATTTTATTGGACCTATAAGATTTCAGGATATTTTTAAAGATTCTAAGGGATTTCCGAAGGATTTGATAAAATTTTTCAGGATTTCAGTAATTTTAGGGGATTTCGAAGACTCTCAATAAAGTATTTTGATGAATTTTTTCTCGGGGGATTTCATAAGGCTTCAAATAATTCAAGTGATTTCAACGAATTTCAAGGAATATCATCATATTAAATGTAACTACACGGAATTTTAAAGGATTTTACAATATTTCAACAAAAAAATCAAAGAATTCATTCACAAGAATGTAGAGCTTTTAAAGCATCTGAAAGATTTTAAGATATTTTCGGTATTTCAAGTTATTTCCAAAGATTTTAACAAATTTGAACGATTTTAGGATATTTTGAAAGATTCCATGAAGCAGTTTCAATAGATTTCGAGAGAGTTTAAAAATTTGTAGATTATTTTTAAAAGATTTTAAACAATTTTCAAGAGTTTAGAAAGAATTCAAGGGATTTCAAAGAATTGGAAATATTTTTGGGTATTTTGAAGGATTCCAAGAAAGTTTCAAGAGTTTTACAAAATTTCAACAAATTTCAAGAAGTATCATCAGATTGTATGTAGCTTCACAGGATTTTAAGAGGCATTATTATTTTCTAATTAAATTTTACAGAATGTATTCACAGGAATTGAGGGGTTTCAAAGATTTGATAAGATCTAGAAATATTTTAAGGTATTCCCAAAGATTTTTAAGAATTTAAAATATTTCAAGTTGTTTGAAAACAGTATCTATTAAAAAAGTTTTTTTCACGATTTTTTTAATTACTTCTAGCCACAAAATCTTTCATCATTTTTAAAGTTTATTGGGCTTTATATTATTTACTAAATACACCCTTAGATTTGGTGATCTTCTTTTATAAATTTGAAGACAGCCTAAACACGAAGTAAAATATTTAAAACCATTAGTAAAGGATTTCAATCTTCTAAATTGTTGCTAAAAATATAAACTTAGGTGATTTGATGAAAGATTTTAAAAAATATATATTTTTGTTTTATAATACATTATATTAGCGTTTATTATCATTTTTTTATTTAAATTTTGTTAGTTTATTACATTAAAATAATTGGAAAAATTACGTAACATAGGCGGTGGGAAGGGGGAGTCAACCCCTTTGTTGCGACTTTTGACATGAGGAAGGGGAGGTATACAAAATTCGCATAAATAAGTGTCACGTAATTTTGGATTTCCCTTAATAATTTTTCATTTTTTTGTACTCACACTAAGTTCATGCGTCTTCATTTCCAAATGAAAAAGTCCATCATCGTTCCCTCCAACAATAAAATAACAAACTTGCGTAGGAGGATCATCAAGATCATCGACTTCATCCCTGTCAATTGTTTCCGGAAGAATTACTTTTTCAAGTCCAGCTGCTTTTTCTTCTGTGAAATTAACTTTGAAATAATCGACTAAAAATTGCGGTTCGTAGTCGTTAATATTTTTGACGTAGATTATTAAATCTAAATCAGAACTCAGTGGTGTTGGCTTCCCCAAGTCGTAAGCTTCAATTCGAATCTATAAAAAACAAAATTATTTTCTCATTTAAAATAAATAAATCTTAAAAATATTAAACATGAAGAATTAAAAATATACTTTATTAAATAAAGAAATAAACATTCTAGAAACTTACCTCATATAATTTTTGAGTTTCTCGATCAAGAGGAAGTTTCAAAGAAATTATTCCCGTTTTTTCGTCAATTTGAAATGTTCTCCAGTGGCCAGCCAAATCCTGTTTTAATCGAAAATGAATATCCCCATTTGGTCCAGTATCAGCATCTTGAGCCTCAACTTGAATTATGGCTGAACCCACAGTAACATTCTAAATCATAAAATTGTATACGATAAAAATAAAAATTTGATAGATAGTAAATATTAAAAATTATTGTTTTCTCTAAAATTTGTTTACCTCAGGTACTCGTATTGTGGTATTATGTTGAGGACTGATGAAAACTGGTGGATTATCATTATAATCAGTGACACAAATATCCAAAAGGGCATTATCTACATTTGCAGGAGCTCCAAGGTCACTAGCTTCCAGTTGCAAAGAGTAATTTCCAAATTGTCCTCTTAATGGCTTCGCTGCTTTTACTCTTGCAGTCCAGTAATCGGTTTGTTCCAACATAAAAAGGCCTAGAATAAATCATTTACAAGAAGTATATTTTAGATTCCAATTTAATTCTTATTAAATTAAACAATTTTTATTTAAAACACTTTTTTGAACTTTTTGGACATTTTTTAGTATGTATATGCTATTAGCTATTAAAAATATTACCTAATTCATTGCCTCTGACAATTTTGATCGTAACCCTGCCATTTGGTGTTAAGGGGTTGTCTGCATCCCTGACTTTAATGAGAGCAATATTTTCTCGAATATCATGAAATTCGGAGATGCTGGTGCATCCCTTCGGTACTTCTATCTTTGGAGTGTTGTCATTAACATCAACAACAATGACTCTGAAAAATATTGAATATTTAGTGGAATTTGGAATAGGGCTGTTCAAAAACTACGTCACGATATTTTTGACATTTTTCCAACCCCTTCGCGGGTGACGTCACAAATACAAACACCGCCCCCCCCTCTTTGGATGAAAAGTTTTCTTTGTTTCTATTTGATGAGCGCCTAAAATGAAACACAAAACATAACATTTTAACATACTTCACAGCCCAAATGCCCTCAAAACAAATAGGGGGAATAAATTGTTTCAAATAAAATTAATTTATAGGTACCATATTGAATTTGATATGAAACGCTTAAGATTTCAAATTGAAATATATTGCATTTTTCACAAAAAAAAAGAATAATTTCCTGCCAAAAGAGATGAAGTTTTAACGAAAGAGTTGAGTTTTCAAGCTGAAAAGACGAATGCTTCTCCCTAAACCTTTAAGCTCGTAAAGATAAATTTTCGAACAAGGAAGATGATTTTTTAAAGGAATAGTCAAATTTTCAGTAAAGAAGAATAAATATTTTACAGCAAAGAGTTGCATTTACAACCAAATGGTTAAAATTCATAAAAAAAAGATTTTTTAACGAAATAGTTGAATTTTCAACCTTCAAAGACAAAGACGAATTTTCAACCAAATGATCGAATTTAAAAAAAATAATTAACTTCAACCACAAACGGTTGTATTTTTAACAAAAAAAAAACACAATTTTTAACAAAATAGTTGTATTCTTAAAAAATTATTGAATTTCCAACCAAAAACAGTTCAATTTTCAACTAAATAGTTGAATTTTTCATCAAAGAAAATAATCTTCAACAAAAAGAGAGGAAGTATTTACAAGTAGAGAAAAAATATGGGTATTTGTACCGAAAGTTTGGTTCCCGTAGGCAACGACCCAAAAAAAAATTAACTTTCAACCAAGACATGAAAAATATAACAGTTGATATTTAAACCAAAAAATATTTTAATATTTAATGAAAAACAGTTGAATTTAACCCAATAGAGAAACAACATTTTGACCAAATTATTGAATTTTCAAAAAAGCAAGTTAATTTTCAACCAAAACGTTGAATTTCAAACTAAAAACGATACATTTTTAACCATAAAGGGAATATTTACATTTTAAGTTCAAAATTTATTTTCAGTAGAAAACGAATTTTCAACAAAATAGTTAAATTTTCCACCAAAGAGATGGAGCTTCAAGTAGTAAAATCAATTTTCAATCAAGTAGTTCAACTGAAACCAAGTAGTTGAATTTCCAACCAAACAGATTAATGTTTTACCATTAAAGATGAATTTATTACAAAATACACGAATTTTCAACCAAATTGTTGAATTTTTAACTAAAAACGATCAATTTTCAACCAATAATGGAATAGTTAAATTTTCAGTTAGAAACGTTAATTTTCTATGAATAATTTAATAGTTGACTTTTCAACTTGAAGCGATAAATTTTCAGCCACAAATGGATTAGTTGAATTTGCATTCGAGAAAATTAATTTTAAAGTAAAAACAAATGAATTTTCAACAAAATAGTTCAATGTTTAAGTAAATAGTAAAATTTCGAATAAAAAAGATGAATTTTGAACCAAAAATATAATAGTACTTTTGATCGCCAGCAAACACGACCCTTCATCCCTGCCTGTGTGATGTAGTTTTCAAACAGACCCAACGTAAACTGTAAAAACCATATACAATATTAGATTTAAATTCTAACTAGAAGAATATAAAACTAATTTTATATTTTAAAAATTGTTTACAAATGATTGAAATGTAATTGCAGTTTAAGCGAACCACTTTCAATTTAGTTTAACATGATTGCAACATCATGATCGTGAATGATTGCAATTCTTTATCATTCAATTGAAATTGTATACCAACCATTTTCAATATGTTTATCAATGTTTGTAATGTGATTGAAATCTGACTTTAGTTTTAGTTTAATGTAATAAAATGATCGCTAATGAATATGATTGTTAAGAAATATTTGAACGCTTCCTAGCAATGACCTTATTTAATTTTATGTTTTCATAGACACCCTTTGTTCTAGATTTTCAAATTAAATTACCCTTCAATTAAAGGCGACTAACGAGACACTATAAATTATAGAGATATTATAAAAGAGTAACCGGAACTTACTCGATTTGCTTGAAAGCATTCCTTGATTCACCTGCCGTGTATCCAAATTGATAATTGTCCCAAGCTTCTATTACAAGCACGTAATTGCTCTTTGTTTCCCAGTCAAGCGTATCTGCGACGGTCAAGGCGCCAGTTTCCGGATGGATAGCAAACTTTCCCTGTAAAAATAACATATTATTTTCAATTAGTACATTTATAAAGATAACAATAATTTTGAAATGAATCTAAAACAGATTTTAATAGAACAGTAATAATGTAAATAAGGATGCGGAATTATTTTTCAGAGAGAAAATGGTATTACTTGTGCAGACATTCGATCTAGAAGATAGGTGATTTTTCCGTAATCGTCACTATCCGCGTCTCTTGCAATAATAATTGCAATTTCAGTCCCAACTTTTGCATTTTCCATAACTGTGACGTTATGAATATCCACAACGAAATAAGGATTATTGTCATTTTCATCCAAAACTTGTATATAAACATCTACCAGACTTGATCTAAAAAACGATTTGGATTGAATCAAATATTTTACTTCTTAATGTTTCGAACTTGAATTAGAAATTATGTTAAATATGCTTGTATTGAATTTTTGTTACTGAATAACAGTTTCTACCTTGGTGGTATTCCAGAATCAGTAGCCCTCACTGTCAAATTCAACCACGAATACTGTTCTCTATCTATTTTATTAGCAACCACCATTTCTCCAGTTTCCGAATCCAAATTCACTAATTCCGTCAATTCTCTAGGACTTTCTAGTGAATACGTAATTGTACGATTCTTATCCTCATCATCCGCTACGATACTTGCAATATGCACTCCATTTTTACTATTTTCAGTCACAGACCTTCTGTAAAATGGTCTTCGAAATCTGGGATCGTTATCATTTTCATCCTCGATTATGATGTTCAAAATCGCTGAAAAAAAATATCATTTTTTTCTTCTTATTCAAATTTTATTATAATAATTATCCAGAAATTACTTTCTGATTTCCTATTTAAAAAGTAATATTTAGCTATAATTTTTTTTGGTTACCAGAGGCTGATTGAACGCCATTTACAGCAGCCAAATCTTCAACGACAAGTCCAAGTTTTATGGTTTCAACCCTCTCTCTGTCCAATAAACGTAACACTCTGAGCAAACCATCCAGGGCATTCAATTCCAGAGATGCCAGGTAATCGTATTCTTGAACACGGATCAACGTTCCTTCTTCGTTTCTGGCTTCGGATGAGTTGGGATCGATTCGGTACCGCAAAATCGGTGCAATGTCAGGATCGTTCGCCACAACTCGGTGGACGTAGGCTCCAACCTGAAATCCAAAATCCACCTAATTTAAAAAAAGTATAATTATATTTTTAATTTAGTTTTAGAATTATTGTCTTTGTCATTACTTCTTTTAGTTACAGTTTTAGTCCTCTCTATATTACATAAAATATCTCGCAGCATCTGTGTCAATAACTGAAATTATCCACGCCCCTGAACCATAATTTTCTTGATCGCGCCCCTCAAACGCACAGTTGATCACTCCCATTCTCTTTAGCCACACCTTTTGTCACACTATCGTTTAGGCCCAGTTTATTATTGATCACCTTAGATACGCCCTTGTTCACGTTGAATTTGTTTAATATGATACTTGCCACGCCCTTGGTTACGCCTAATTCAATAAAAAAAGACCAATTTATTTAGAAACGCCCCTTAAACATACCACTCGACACTTCCACTCTCTCCAGCCACACCCTTTGACCATATCATTGGTTATAACATTTTTGTTACCCACGTCTACCTTCATTTGTTACACGCCTTAATCTCACCCCCTGACCAATTGCACTTCTATTGAAGATGCCACCTAACTATACTATCGAAAACCCCTTTTTCATTTACTTCTCCCACTTTTCTTTGTCACGCCCCTTACCACGCCCGTTTACTTAACACAACCCTTGACTGAGCCCATTTCGCTTGAACACGTCCCTAAGACCTCTTTAATTATTTATAATATTATTAATTATTTTTAATGAGGTTTTTTTCAGCACCTGAGTATTTTCCCTGATGATAATAGTGCCAGGATCGATGAAGACTGGTGATTTATTATTCACATCAACAATAGAAATGTTGACAACCACTTCGGCAGTTCGTTGAACTTCAGTTCCACTATCTATGGCAACGACACTTAGGGTATATCGAGTCGTCTTTGGCGAGGTCAGATCCGGATCCAAGTTCGACCCTGGTGCAACTTTGATTATCCCAGTTTCCGGTCCGATTACGAATTTATCTCCTGCTCCACTTTGAATCCGATATACTAGTTTGTTGTTCGGAGATGACAGGTCCTTGTCCCACGCTTTCACCTTCGGAATTATTGACACAATAAATTATTATTATTATGACGAATATTTTAGTATTAACAATAATGTATTGATTGAACCTTCAAATGGATGTGTGGCTTGGAAGATTAAAATGTAAAAATGTGCCTTACTTGCAAGACTGTTGTGCCCCCAGCAAGATCTTCAGGAATATTTCTTTTATAAACAGCTCTTTCAAATCCCGGGGCATTATCGTTGACATCTTTTAAATAAATGATTAGAGGAACGTCAGAACTCAAACTTGGTGACCCCATATCTTTTGCTCTGATAGTCAACCTCAATGGACGAATTGCCATTTCTGGGTGACCTTGACTGATGGGAAGTTTTTCAAAATCCATGGGACTCGCAGGTGTTATTATTCCACGAGTCGAATCGATCGTAAAATTTCGAGAATATTCGCTACTTACTATAAAATAGACTATTTCACTATTTCTTGTACCTACAAATGTATTTAAATTTATATTTAAAACAATTAAAGTAGAAACATAGGAGAGACAAAAAAAATTAAAAATAAAATAAAAAGAATAAAAGAAAAGGATTGATCAAAATTACCATTTAAGTCGATGTCGAAAGCTTCGACAATTAAAGGAGATTCAAATTGCTCCTCATTCTCCCGAAGCACCGCTTCGTATTTATTTTGTAAGAAAACAGGAGGATTATCATTAACGTCGAGAATATTGACTATAAGTTGAGCTGTATTTCGATTTCCTTTTCCAAGATCATCTCGAGCCTCGACAGTCAAATAATGTCGAGATACTAGTTCCCTATCAAAACTTGGCCCACTTTCCTTCACTGTAATTACTCCACTCAGAGGATTCAGAGTTAATCTGAAATATTAAAATTGATTCAAAATTTGAAAAATTTATATTCAAGGGTTGACGGTAGTTTCTACAGTATAAAAGTTCTTATTAAACTTACACATGAGCAATGCTGCCTCCTAAATTTGTATACCTAATACCCTGAGTACCAAAATTTCCACTGTCATCATCCAAGGCCTGTACCCAAGCCAGGGTTGAATCTACTTCACAATTTTCAGGTATTGAAACCTCGTAAGTATTTTGAGTAAATTCAGGATAATTGTCATTTTGATCCTTTATATAAACTGTAACTGGAACGACACTGTACTTTGCGGCAAGTGATACATTTTCTTTGGCAATTAGTGTAAAGTTGACAACTGTAATAAATATTTATTTATATATCATTAGAAATGTAAAACTGAGAAATAATACATTTCAGAGCCACCTTTGACCCTTGGCCTATGCTCCTTTACCTATGATCACAAACCTTTGACCCCTGGCCTAAGTACCTTTACCTATGATCTCTAACCTTTTACCCCTGGCCTATGGCCATTCACCTGTGATCTTTAACTTCTGACCCCTGGCATATGACCCATCAGATATGAGTTATCTCTAACCCTTCAACTTATCTTTATCCATCACTCTGACCTCTCACCCTTTAACTTTAACCCCTGACTACCCTCACTAATGACATTGAACCTTTGAACTCTGACCTTTGCATTTAAGTCCTCACCTTTTGGGTAGCTCAAATACTGCGTCACGCTACTTTGTACACTTTTTCTGCCCCACCCCTTCTTCGATGCAAATTATCACACAAAGCTTAAACCCCCAGGGAGATGTCACAAATACCCCCCCCCCCCATTTAAAACAAATTTTGTCTCTGATTTCATTTGATAAAGCCTAAAATAGAACAGACTTAACAGCCCAAAATGCTCTCAAAACAGGAGAAATAGCGTGATTTTTCAACAAATTCGGGGTATAAAATCGTTTAAATCAAGTTAAAGTATAGGTATAATATTGAAATCAATATTGAACGCTTAAAACTGATAAAAAGTCGATTTAAAAAAAAACAGTTGCATTTTAAATGCGAAAAGATCAGAGATGATTTTTCAATCGAATAGTTGAATTTTCTAGTCAAAACGATGAATTTTTTAGAAGACAGGTGAATTTTCAACTGAGCACTTTTCTACAAAAAAAGATGAATTTTCGTCCCAAAAAGACGAATTTTCAATAAAACATTTGAATTTCTAACGAAATAATTAAATATTCAAGAAAATTAATTAATTTACAAATAAAATAGTTAAATTTGTAACCACATGGTTGAATTTTTGCTCTACAAACCTGAGTTTTTAACAAAAAATATTAAATATGAACCAAATAGTTGCATTTACATTCAAATTATTGAACTTTCAAGCAAGAGGGACGAATGTTGCAACAAAATAGTTGAATTTTAAACCTACGAAGACGAATTTTTAATCAAGTGTTAGAATTTTGAAAGAAAAAATATTAAACTTCAATCCAAAATAGTTGCATTTTCCAGGAATTGTTGAATTTTTAATAAGAAATCTGAATACTCAACATAAAATGTGATGGTTGATATTTTGAGATGGAAAATATTATTATTTTAAGTCAAAAACAGTTGAATTAAATCAAAAAAGAGGAATTTCCGACAAAAAAGTTGAATACACAAACAAAACAGATTCACTTTTAGCTAAGCAGTTGAATTTTTAACCAAAAAAAGTATAAAATAGAAAAAAAATGTCAACCAAATTGTTGAATTTTCAAACCAAAAAGGGAAATCCTCTAGAAAGCATTCGAATTTTTTAACGGAAAACATGAATTTTTAACCAAAAAGTTAATTTCGCACCAAATAGTCGAATTTTCTGCAAAAATGGTGAACTTTTAATCTAAAAAGACGAATTTTTGAGCCATAAGTCGAATTTTCTACAAAATAGTTGAATTTTCGACACGGAAATGCGAATATTCATAAAAAAAACTTAATTTGTGATCAAATACTTAAATTTTTAACTAGAAACGATAATTTTTCAACCAAAAATTAATGATGCTTCAATAAAATAGTTCAATCTTGAATCAAACAGTAGAATTTTTGAACAAAAGAAATAAATTCTCAATTAAAAATGCAATAGATGAACTTTCAGCTAAAAACTATCAATTCTCAACCAAAAATAAAAGACTTGAATTTTCAGTTAAAAAATTAATTTAAAACCAAAAGGAAGAACATGTTTTCAACAAAATAGTTGAATTTGTAACCAAGTAGTAGGATTTTTAATCAATAGAGATGCATTCTGAACCAAAAATATAATAGTAGACTTTTCAATTTTAAAGAATAAACTTTCAACGAAAAATAGTTGGATTTTCTTATTGGGTTCTACTAATTCAGTTCGCATTTAAGCGAGAAAACCAAACTTAAGAGGAAAGTTTCTTAAAAACTGGGGGAAAAAGATGAATTATTTCGAAAAGGGGACAAGAGGGGAATAAGGGAAAGAGTGTGAAGTCTGTATTTAGATGCTTTACTCGTAAAATAAAAAGACTAATTTTCATTTTTTCAAACATTTCAAAAAATTGTTGTTTACATTTATATTTTCCATGTATGATGTCACATTCTGCGTTACCCCCCCCTTACGTCAGAGATCGTCACTAAATCTGTTAACCCCCAACCCCCCTGGTAGTATAAAGTAGGTTTTGAACGGCCCCTTTGACCCCTGATCTTCGACTCCCTACCTAGCTCAAGAAATTCTTTCTTAAAAATATGTTTAGAACATTTAAAAAAATCTGAAATATTGATTTACCAGTTCGTTCTTCAAAATCCAGTTTTTCTGGGTTTCGCACTCGAATTAAAAATGACGCCTCATTGATTCCTCGAGATGGAGTAACATCAAAAATTCCATTGTCACCCTCAATGAACATTCCAAAAGTTCCATTCGTTCCCTAAAAAAATCAAGCCTTCTTTTAAAAAATAATAATCCAATTTTTCTTGTATAAAATTTGCCTGCTAAAAAATTTCAAATGATGTTACTTTGTTAATTATATTTATCTTATCAAAGAAAAAAAGACGAAATGTAACCTACCAGATCGTGGTCGTAAATTTCCGGAATGGCATCACCAATAAAATTGACTGGAGTGTTTTGCGGGGCATTTTCGTTAATTTCAGCAATATATCGGGGGCTTCGAAAGGTTGGTGTTTCGTCGTTAACGTCAGTGAGAATGACAGTCACTTCTGTAGAAACTGATGGAGCAGGAACAATACGAGACACTTCCTTTACTGTAATTTCCAAGATGAAAGTGCCATCACTATTTTCTCGTGCTTCTCGATCCAATTGTGCTATGGTAAAGACCAATCCGGAAGTGGGCTCGATATCAAACAAGTGTTTTGGCCCCTGAGTAATGCTGTATGTCACTTTGTTATTTATACCCTTATCTCCATCAATTGCGCGAACTAAAACAAAAATTAAAGACCAGTTTTTAGTTCACTTTTCGAAAAGAATAAAGATTTTGGCAAGATTAATAGTAGAGGTATCTTACCATGGAGGACAGGGGTTCCAATTTTAACATTTTCACTAATTCTAGCAACAGGAGTCATGGCTACGAATTCTGGTGGTTGGTCCTCCACATCTTGAACTTTGACAATAATTGCTGTTGTTCCTGTGTTTACCTAAGTTGGAAAAAATATTTACGCATGATACTTGCAAAGCCATAGGATATTTCGTTTAGAAAAATATAAGCTAATTTGAAGATATAGAAAAGAATTTTGAATTAAATGTAAAAACCTTTTCGTTGATTGCTCGGTCAACCGCAAGCACTCTCAATTGATAAAGATATTTTCTTTCATAATCCAAGGATCCAATTAGGCGAATAACTCCTTTTCCGTTAACAGTCGTGATTGAGAACATATCATTGTCTCCATCCAATTCTTGAATATAATACACGACCTGACCATGAGCACCTTCATCAGCATCAGTTGCTTCCACAGTTGTCAAAACTCCAGGACCTGAATTTTCTCTAACTGTTAGGGTAGTTGGATGAGGTCGAAAAATTGGAACATTGTCGTTAATATCTTCAACTAGCAAAAGAAGACTCTGAGTTATGAAATTTCCTTCTCCTAGTTTTCCATCCGTTAAGGTCAAGACCAATGCGTATTCATCTTGAGTCTGAAATTTTATTTTTTATTTTATAACATTATGAAATTATTTTATTCTAATTTGGTTGGATAGATAGTTTTTCCCTCTAGATAGAAAAGTCTTTTTTTGTTCATAAAGAAAAGAAAAGAAAAAACAAGGAATCGGCAAATAAACTTTCTTATTTAAATTATTAATACATTATTTAAATACCTTTCTTTTTGCTATAAGAATATTTTTTAAACTAGTACTTGGATTATTAAATTAAATTTTTAATTTTAAGAAATATGAGGTTGAATTTTTTTCGTGATCTTCGATCCATGATGGTGATCTTGCATAATTTAGAAGGTGTGACCTGGATTTGGTGTATTTAACTAAATGATTCGGTCTAGAGAATACAATGTGTGTATTACTTCGTTGAACTCAAAAGTGTATGTAAAACGTGTTGATGACCAATATGCTTAATAACGGAAGCAGAAAACAATGATAAAGATCAATCTAAGTTAAGCTAATTTCTAGCTTGTTCTGTTTTATAGAAACGTTAAAAAGTTAGCTCAAAGAGAAAGTTATATAAAACAAAATAAGAAACTTCTCATAGAAAAAGAAAAAGAATAAAATTCTAATTTAAGATTGGCTGAAATAAATATTTACAATTTTCCGTACTAAAAGATTGAAAATTAATTATTTAAGTTTTATTCCCATTATTCTCAGCTGATTCTCTTCCTATGTCATTAACCTTTAGGATGTGTCCTAACAATTCTCCGGAACGGAAATACGTAATATTTTATCATGTTAAAATTTTCTGTTGAGAATGTTTACAATATCTTTAAATATTTTCTAATAATACTACTTAAATATTTTAAAGTATCAAAATTGTAGAGAATAACGACACAATGCTTTATTCGCCTCCATTAAAAAAATGATTAAATCTTATCAAAGTTTAAATCATACAGTAAATTTCATATCTAAATAAACCGTTAAATTAGGAGTTATGAGTTTCGAGATCAGTGGGCATTGAGGCATTGAGCTAATTCACTATTATTGGCTACAAAATAGAATGTTTTGAATTTTTGTATGGAAAATTATACCCTTTCATCACAGATTTAGTTTCATTTTTTTCCTATTATTAGGTTAAATTAAATTCTTGGTTATTAAAGTCAAGTGTACCAGAAACAACTTAGGAAAGTTCGAATGAGGCACCTAAGCAAATTAAAAAAAAATAGATAGTTCGAATTAAATTTCAAGGATTGATGCAGAATATAATAATTAACCGTGAATAAATCGGGAAACTCCACAAAATAACCGGAAGTTTGTTCACCGAGAAAAAAACGGGAAATTAACGGAAATTATATTCAGTGACCGGGTTTATTCGCTCGAATGTACTAATATGCAAAAGAATTACACTTCTAAATTGAAAGATAAAACTTTCTCAAAGAATTATAATTCTGATTTGGGACAGGGGATTTCAGTAAAAAATTATAATTTCGACTTTGAGACAGGGAATGTTCTTAAAAAGTTATTATTCTAAGTTGCGACATCGAATTTCAGTAAAGAAATATACTTTTTAAGTTAGGGGCTGGGAATTTCCTTGAACCATTATAATTTTAAGTTTGCATCATGGGATTCCCATAAAGATTTATAATTTTGACTTTGAAATAGGAAATTCCGTAGAGAATTACAATTTTTACTGTAGGACAGGCAATTTTCGCAACAACAAAAAACAGAATTTTTGGAACAGGAGATTTTCTGAAAGAATTATAATGCTGAGATAGAACTAGAAATTTCCGTAAAGAATTACAATTTTTATATCAGGTTTACTTTAAAACAGGGCATTTCATGAAAAATTATAATTTTGACTCAAAACAGGAAATTTTTTACATTAAAGGGGAATTTTTGAAAATAATGGTAATTCTGATTTATGAGAAGGGAATTAACAAAACGAAGTGTCTCGTCGTCCCGAAATTCGGGATGACTAGCCCAATATTTTTCACAGGCTGGGGTCGAATTTTCGGGACGATTAGTCCATCCCCTTTTCCAACTCTTCTAATTTTTCGGGATGACTAGACTAAATACGCAGCTTTTACAAAAACAGTCCCTGTTCCAAGTCAGAATTAGTCAGTTTTTTGAACATTTCTTGTTCCAAATCAGAATTTTCGCAAATAAAAATTTTGCCAGAATTTGAAACTTCCCTCTTCTAAATTTTGAAGAAAGGTTGTTATTATATTTATGAATTAAAATAGAAAATTAAAAATAGAAATAAGCTTTGTATATCAAAGTGCTGAACAACTTTGTTCCATTGATTATTTATTATTGAATATTTTATTTAAATAACCTTTAATTTCTCATAAACCTGAAATTTGCAGAATTTTTATTTTAAACTAGGAAAAAGAACGACAGCTCCAACCAATCATAAATACAAATATCCGGACAACAATAGTTTCAAATTATTTCGAGTAATTTCGAGATGGATCGAGAAATAATCGAACATGGCGCCATGCGCTTTTTAATACAAGGATTGGATTTATCGAGGAAATTAGGAAGTAGTAAAGAGCCATACAAATTTGAGTGATGTAGTTTATTAAAATTTCCTCAATAACATCAGAATATATTATTTATAATTTTTAAGGTGCTTCCTCATGGTTTCCCAATAAAAAAGTGCTACAGAGTTGAGGGCGATGATTTTTCCAATGCAATTTATTCACCCGCATAATGTACCCGAATATAAGCCGCATCCGAATATAAGCCTCACCCAACTATAAGCCTCACTAGAATATAAGCCTCACCCGAATATAAGCCTCACTCGAATATAAGCCTCACTCGAATATAAGCCCCACCCGAATATAAGCCTCATCCGAATATAAGCCTCACCCCAATTTTCGAGCTCTTGAAAACGGAACAAGATGCGGCTTATATCCAGGTTAGGATTAGGAAGCTTCGAGAGTTCGCCATCCGAGTTAGCACCTTTTAATGTTGTCCCCAGGAGTTAGGACCTTTTCATTTGGTTTTTCCGAGATGAAACCTTTTCATTTGGACCCGTGGACCCTCAGATTTAGTTATAGGGTGAACTGCGAGATGGCGGAGGTTGCCTACCAGGTGAGACGGGGCGTGACCGGGCTACCTGATGTTGATCTAGTAATTCTGCAGTATAGATAGGACCTCCTCGCATTGTTATGTAAACGCGGTTTGGAGGTGGGTAAAAAGGTCTTAGAGGATGATGGATATCTTGCGGATTGTACACTTCGAATAAAGGTGACGATACGAAAAAACGGGTATCTTCTAGAAGTATTTCAACTATATTTGGACCAATTGGATGAGGATCATGTTCATATCCATCTTTCGGTTCCAGATATCCTTCAAAATGTTCATTTTCTGTTCGTATAAAAAAGTAAAGACGGTCGGCATGCTGTGCTTTCTCAGGTTGCATCCAGAGGGGTATAAAGGTGAAACCATTAACGTGTTCTGACCTATTGATGAATCCAATAAATTCGGAGAAATCCTTCATTATCACATAAATGTGGCCTGGACCCAGAAAACTTGGCCATCCATCTGCATCTAATTTTGGTAACAAAAATAGAAAGTTTTGTGATCATTGACACGTTTTGAATAATTGAATTTTTAGCTTATAACTGTGTGATCTATTTGGCTGCCCAACCGTACTGCGCATGCGTCGCGCCAGCAGCCTCATTGGATGTTGATCGCGCGCTCATTTGAAATAATTAAATGTGCAAATCGATTTTTCGAAATATATAATAATCATTGAGTACAAAAAAATATTTTGAATGATTTAAAATTTAAATTGGTGGAAAAATTTATTTCTTCCATTTAATTTAAAATCAATCATTTCTTTGTAAAGAATCAAATAATTATTCCACTTTGCACTCTAAAATACTATTTTGTGATCTGAAAATAAATTTTCATTATTTCCACGATGATGATTTATTGTAAAAAATTGATTTACACATGTAATAGTTTCAAAAAAGCGCGCCAATTACAGCCGATGAGACTGCCGATGCAACGCATGCGCACTGCAGTTGGGGAGTCGCATTTGGGAGCACTGGCTTATAGGGTTCGATTTTAATATCTAATCTACGACTTTTTGGCGCTAATTATGATTTTTTCACGGTTTTTTATGCAAATTATTTCTATTTCTATTGAATAAAATACTCATTTATACTGATGAATAAATGTTCAAAAATATTGTTTAAACAATTTATTCATGCTTTTGATTATTTTTTCTTGAATAGAGATTAAAATCGCGATTTATTCAAAACTTTTCCACTTCTTGTACAATTTTCAATTTTAGTGAGTTAAGAGTTAATTATTATTAACAAAAATGATTTTGTAAACAATTGATTAGTATTGCTCATAATATTTTCTTAGAATAATGCTAGAAAATTGCACTTTTTTCACAAATTTTCCACTTTTAGTCCAATTTTCAATTAAAGTGAGTTGAATAAATAAATAAAGTCAACAAAATTAGTTATTAAAAAAATTTATTATTAATAATTATATTCAATTTGAATCATTCTAGAAGGCTAAAGTTTTTCCTGAAATTTACAACTATATGTCTTCTTTTCACTTAAAGTGAGTTAATAAATAATTTCAATTTAGCAAAAATAATTATTTAAACAAATTATCATTGTTTGTAACTATCTTCTGCTTTATTAATGCTAGAAAGTTGCTTTTTTCTGAAATCTTTTTTTAAATAATATTTTAATTTTTCAAGTGAATTATTTTTGCTCTTTTCCTAATCTTTAAAAAAAACAATGTAAACAAAAAATCTATTGTTTAAAATATGTTTCTCTCTAATGATCCTTTATTATTTGTTTATAACTAAAAAGGAAAGGTAAAGTTAAACATTTCAGAAAAGAACGCAACTTTTTAGAGCTTATCTAAGAGAATATAGTTATAAACAATAATAATTTGTTTAAACAATTATTCTTGCTCAACCTAAATCATTATTGAATCGCTCGAACTGAAAAATAGACAAAAAATTACAAATTTAAAAAAACGCCTCTTTCTACCATTAAGCAAACAGAACATTATTAATAATGATAATAAATTATTTAAACAATTATTTTTCTTAACTTAAATTAATTATTACCTCACTTTAATTTAAAAATGGAAAAAAAGTAAAGAACTGCAGGAAAAACCGCAACTATCTAGTATTAATATAGAAGAAACTGCTTATATGGAAAACAATAATAATTTGTTTAAACAATAATTTTTGCTTTTTTAATTAAATATTAAATCACCCGCAGTGAAAAGTGAATAAAAAGTTGAGAAATTCAGAAAAAAACTTAATTTATAGCATTATTCAAATATAATATTATTAACAATAATAACAAATTGTTAGAACAATTATTTTTGTTAAATTTGATAAACTAATACCTCTCTTTAATTGAAAATTGGACAAAAAGTGGTAAATTTTTGAAAAAATTTTTTTCTTCATGACTGTAAGACTTTCTATCTTTATTCTAAGAGAAAATTCCTAAAAACACTAATAAATTGTTTAAACAATTTATGCAAAAATCTAATTATCAGTATAAAATAGTATTCTATATATAAGAAATAATTTGCATCGAAAAAATATTTAAAAAATCATGATTAGCGCCAAAATCTCGAAAAACTCATTTTCTCACTTATGGGGTTTTTTTGGGACCCTACGAAACAAACTTATGGGGTTCGTATTTAAAAAGTAATATTTTGTTCCTCTTCTATACCCAAAAAATTTATCGCAAGATTTGGGACGAATTGGTTAATATTAAGGGTAGCACAAAGACCATGAAATTTCCCATTGATTTATTATGGGAGTAAGTAAGATTTTTGTGAATCTAGTATTTAAAAGCAATGATATGTTACAAATAATTTTTTTTTTTTTCAGTAAATTGCTTAAAAATGTTCAGTTCATAAGAATCAGTTATAAATTTTGAGAAGGAATGATTTTAAGCCACTCATATGGTTTTCTAAGAAACCCCCATAAGTGACGAATTTTACGTAATATTGCGGTTTATCAACGCTTTTTGAAAGTTTTTTTCATAACTTATCATTTATCATTAATTTGAGTATATTCGGGTATTTTTAAACTAATTTTCAATAGTTTAAACAATTTTTATTTGTTGAAACATTTGTTTATTTAAATTTTCAACCAAAAGGAACTAATTTTGCATGAAAATACTTCAGTTTTCAACCAAATAAATGAATTTTGAATTAAAATGATGAATCTTTAACCAAAAAAGAAATAAATTTTGTACAGGGTAGTTTAACTTTTAACCAAAAAAAATAATGTACGACTAAAAATATAAATTATCAATAAAGAATGGAATAGTTAAGTTTTCAATTAAAAAAATGAATTTTCACCCCAATTATTCGACGTCACAGTCGATAGTTGGAAGAATCCCATATGTGCAGGTGCACCGTTGGTAAGGTACCAAATGTGCAAGTGCACCGTTGGTAAGGTACCATATGTGCACGTCCGTGTCCTCATCGATCCATATGCGCACGTATAAATTTTTGTCTTGAACAGTTGGATGTGTTCCATATGTGCACGTCCACAGATGGGAGCATTCCATCTGTACAGGTGTACAGTTGGAAGGGTACCATATGTGAAAGTCCGTGTCTTCACCGACCCATATGTGCACGTCTTAACTTCGACGTGAACAGTTGGGACTGTCCCATATGTGCACGTGCACAGTTGGGAGTATCCCATATGTGCATCTTCACCATTGGGAGGGCACTATATGTGAACGTCCGTGTCCTCACCGACCCATATTTGCACGTCTTAACTTCAATTTGAACAGTTCGGACTGTCCTATATGTGCACGTCCACAGATGGGAGCACTCCATCTGTACAGGCGCACAGTTGGAAGGGTACCATATGTGAACGTCCGTGTCTTCACAGACTTATATTTGCAGATCTTAACTTCGACTTGAACAGTCAGAACTATCCAATATGTGCACGTACATTGTTGGGAGTATCCCACATGTGCATCTTAACCAATGGGAGGGTACCATATGTGAACGTCCGTGTCCTCACCCACCCCTATGTGCACGTCTTAACTTCGACTTAGACATATGGGACTGTCCCATATGTGCACGCGCACAGTTAGGAGTATCCCATATGTTCATCTTCACGTTTTAAAGGGTACCATATGTGCACATCCATGTACCAACCGACCCATATGTGCACTTCTAAATTTCGATTTCAACAATTGGAGAGTCCCATATGTGCAAGTGCACCGTTGGTAGTGTACCATATGTGCAGGTGCACCGTTGGAATGTTACCATATGTTGGACACGTGTAAAGTTTCTTTGTGCAAAGTACCCCTTCTAGATGTATAAATATTTTTTATAAATAATAATTTAATGTTACACTTACGTTGGAGATGCAGAATTCCCACGAATACCTGCAACAGAATTCCAGTAATAATTTTCATTTCTATTGCGCAGCCACAATGATGTAGAAATTATAAAATTTTTTCAATTACGTGAGAGGAGTTATTAGATAAACGGCTTCTATATATAGTAGTCTGGTAACAAAGTTTTATTTATTCTCTTAAATAAATAAAGTGGAAGAACAAGATTGCTGATCTCACGTAATGGAATTTTCCATATTTGCTAAACTTATTGGCCAATGAACCTTCAGAATTTTTCAAGATTAGAATCTGTGTTAAATAGTTAATTAGTCAAGAGTGGAATTGAATATTTCTTCACAGACTTTGAAAGCACGAATATTTTTATCATTAACACTTTTGTATTTAAAAAAAATTTCAATTTGAAAAATATTGATATTAATCAAAATTAGAAGCTGAAAATTAAAAAAAATGAATAAATAATGCCTGAAATTATATTTTGGGAACAAATAAAGAAATTTATATTTTTCAGCACGTGTAGCGTTAATCGCAGTGTTTTTTAGATATCCAAAAACGTTAACTTTTTTGTTCTGATTTTGGGTTTATCATTTTTTCAAAAACTGCAAATTAAAAATTAAAAATTCGCAGAATGGGAATCGTCTTTTTTCAATCAAACTTTTTTTTTAATTATGGCAAATACAGAAAAAAGCATACAAAATATTCTTTTCGGTTTTTTTATATTTTTAGATAATTTGTTAATTCGAAAATTGAAAATTGAAATTTTGTAGAGTTTAAACTCAAAATAGTTAAATTTTCAACAAAGCTGTTGAATTTTTTATTTAAAAAACAGAATTTTCAACAAAAACTCTAATAGTTGATATAAGAACCAAAAAGTATTTCAATTTTTATTTGAAAACTGTAAAAATAAACAAAAAAATACGAATTTAAAAAAAAAGTTGAATTTTCAACTAAGAAAGATTTTTCAATCAATGAAGAAAAAAAATCTTGTCCAAAATCTAAAGCAAAAAAAATGTGAAATTACTTTATTTTTAATAAAAAAATTCATTTTGAACAAAAAAAAAAGAATTTTTAAAATTAGAGCAGTTGATTTTAATTTTTAAACAAATTATTATTGATTAAACAATATAAGGTATACGTTCCGAGATAAGGAAATACTGAATATTTACAGAGAAAACATTGTTTAAACAAATTAAAATTGATTAAAAAATTGTGGAGTATCCTTTAGAAAAAAAATTACTCTCAATATCTGCTAATTGTGTAATTAATTCCAGAAAATAATAACTGTTCTCGCTTTGCAGAGAGAATAATTATTCAAACAAATGAAATCAGTTTAAATAATCACCAAATATCCTTTCAAAATATATTTCTCTCAACATTCTTTAATTGTGTAATTATTTCCAGAAAATAATAACTTTGTACGATTTTTGGAGGAAAAAATTGTTTAAACAAATGAAAATTGTTTAAAAAATCACCAAATATTTTAAATAAGAATTACTAGCAACTTCTGACATTCTCAAAGGATTTAAAAAAATTTCTGGGTATTTTAGAGGATTTTTACTTTTTTCAAAGATGTCAAGGGATTTTAAAGAATTTTTCAGGATTTCCATATATTTCGAGAGATTTCTAGTAAAATTTGAAAAATAAATAAATTGAAATAAAATTCCAAGAGATTCCAATGTGATTTTTACCTTTAAAAAAAAAATAATTTCAATAATGTCAATAAATATATTATTATTTATTATTATTTATTATTATTTATTATTATAAATAATAAATAATTTGAATTTAAAAAAAAAAATAAAGAAATGTGATTTTTATAAAATAATACCAGATTTAGGGATTTTATCAAATCTCCAAGGATTTCAAGAGATTTTAGAGGATTTTTACTTTTTTCACAGATGTCAAGGGATTTCAAAGAATTTTATAGGATTTTCAAATCCTATTATACCTATATAAAAATGTTATTTCACTTTATTTATTGTTCAAAGTTTACTAGAAATCAGCTGAAATATTTAGAAATCCTACAAAATTCTTTGAAATCCCTTACATCTTTGAAAAAAGTAAAAATCCTCTAAAATTCCCAGAAATCATTGAAATCCCTTCAATTCCTTCAATTTTGTGAAATTCCATGAAATACTTCAAAATCCCTTAAAATCACTGGAAATCTCTTGAAATATTTGGAAATCATACCAAATTCTTTGAAATCGCTTGACATCTTTGAAAAAAGTAAAAATCCTCTAAAATTCCCAGAAATCTTTGAAATCCCTTCAATTCCTTCAATTTTGTGAAATTCCATAAAATACCTTAAAATCCCTTAAAATCACTGGAAATCTCTTGAAATATTTCGAAATCATACAAAATTATTTGAAATCTCTTGACATCTTGGAAAAAAGTAAAAATCCTCTGAAATCCCCAGAAATCTTTGAAATCCCTTACATTCCCTAAGTCTTGTGAAATTCCATGAAGTACCTCAAAATCCCTTAAAATCGCTAGAAATCTCTTGAAATTTTATTTCAATTTCATTTATTTTTCAAAGTTTACTAGAAATCTCTTTAAATAGGTGGAAATCCTACAAAATTAGTTGAAATTCCTTGACATCGTTGAAAAAAGTAACAATTCTCTCAAATCCCTGAAAATCTTTGCAGTCCCTTAAAAACCCTGAAGATTTGACAAAATCCTTAAATCTATTGGAATTTCTTGATATGCGTTAAAATTCCTTGAAATCATTGGAATCGCTAGAAATCTCTTTAAAATTTCATTTTATTTCATTTATTTTTTAAAGTTTACTAGAAATCTCTTAACATATTTAAAAATCCGACAAAATTCTTTAAAATCTCTTGACATCTTTGAAAAAAGCAAAAATCCTCTAAAATCCCCAGAAATCTTTGAAATCCTTTAAATTCCTTAAATCTTGTGAGATTCCATGAAATACTTTAAAATCCCTTAAAATCATTAGAAATCTCTTGAAATATTTGGAAATCCTACAAAATTCTTTGAAATCCCTTGACATCTTTGAAAAAAGTAAAAATTCTCTAAAATCCCCAGAAATCTTTGGAGATTTGATAAAATCCTTAAATCTTGTTAAATTCCTTGAAATTCTTTAAAATCCCTTGAAATAATTGAAATCTCTTGAAATTCAATTTAATTTCATTTATTTTTCAAAGGTTACTAGAAATCTCTTGAAATATTTGGAAAGCCTACAAATTCTTTGAAATCCCCGAACATCTTTGAAAAAAGTAAAAATCCTCCAAAATCTCCAGAAAAATTTTTAATCCCTTGAAATCCTTAAAGATTTGATAAAATCCTTAAATCAAGTGAAATTCCTTGAAATCCCTTGACATCTTTGAAAAAAGTAAAAATCCTCTAAAATGTCTTGAAATCCTTAGAGATTTGATAGAATCCTCAAATTTTGTGAAATCCCTTAAAATCCCTTGAAATTATTGGAATCTCTAGAAATCTCCTAAAATTGTATTTCATTTTATTTATTCTTTAAAGTTTACTAGAAATCTCTTCAAATATTTAGAAATCCTACAAAATTCTTTGAAATCCCTTGACATCTTTCAACAATGTAAAAATCCTCTAAAATACCTAGAAATTTTTGAAATCCCTTGAAATCCTTGAAGATTTGATAAAATCCTTAAACCTTCTGAAATTCTTTGAAATCCCTTGACACCTTTGAAGAAAGTAAAAATTCTCTAAAATACCTAGAAATCTTCGAAATTCCTTGAAATCTTTGAAGATATGATGAAAACCTTAAATCTTGTGAAATGCCTTGAAATCCCTTAAAATCCTTAAAATCGATAGAAATATCTTGAAATGTTATTTCATTTTATGCATTCTTCAAAGATTACTAGAAACCTCTTCAGATATTTGGAAACCCTTTGAAATTCTTTGCAATCCCTCGAAATCTTTGAAAAAGTAAAAATGCTCAAAGATACCTAGAAATCTTTGAAATCCCTTGAAATTCCTTGAAATCCTTGGAGATTCGATAAAATCCTTAAATCTTGTGAAATTCCCTAAAATCCCTTGAAATCATTGGAATCGCTAGAAATCTCTTGAAATTTTATTTCATATAATTTATTTTTCAAAGTTTACTAGAAATCTTTTAAAATATTTGGAAATCCTACAAAATTCTTCGGAATTCCTTGACATCCTCCAACAAAGTAAGAAACCTCTAAGATCTAAAGAAATCTTCGATATCCCTTGAAATCCTTGAAGATTTGATAAAATCCTTGAAACTTCTGAAATTCTTTGAAATCCCTTGACATCTTTGAAAAAAAGCAAAAATCCTCTAAAATACCTAAAAATCTTTGAAATCCCTTGAAACCCTTTGAAATCGCTTGAAATCCTTGGAGATTCGATAAAATTCTTAAATCTTGTGAAATTCCTTGAAATGCCTTAAAATTCCTTGAAATCATTGAAATCGCTAGAAATCTCTTGAAATTTTATTTCATTTAATTTATTCTTCAATCTCTTAAAAGTTTACTAGAAACCTCTTCAAATAATTTGAAACCCTTCAAAATTCTAATAAATCCCTTGACATCTTAGAAAAAAGTAACAATCCTCTAAAATCCCTAGAAATCTTGGAAATCTCTTGAAATCTCTGAAAATTTGATAAAATCCTTAAACCTGTTGAAATTCTTTGAAATCCCTTGACATCTTTGAAAGAAAGTAAAAATCCTCTAATATATCTGGAAATCTCTGAAACCCCTTGAAATTCCTTGAAATCCTTGGAGATTTGGTAAAAACCTTAAATCTTGTGAAATGCCTCGAAATCCCTTAAAATACCTTGAAATCATTGAAATCGCTACAAAATTCTTGAAATTTTATTTTAATTCATTTATTTTTCAAAGTTTACTAGATATCTTTTGAAATATTTGAAAATCCTACGAAATCCTTTGAAACCTTCAAAATCCCTAAGAATCTTTGCAGTCCCTTGAAATCTTTGGACATATTTGAAAAAAGTAAAAATCCTCTAAAATCCTTAGAAACCTTTAAAATCCATTGAAATCCTTGAGGATTTTATAAAATCCTTAAACCTTCTGAAATTCTTTGGAATCCCTTGACGTCTTTAAAAAAAGTAAAAATTCTCTAAATACCTAGAAATCTTTGAAATCCCTTGAAATCCTTGGAGAATAGATAAAATCCTTAAAACTCGTGAAATTCCTGGAAATCGCTTAAAATCCCTTGAAATCATTGAAATCGCTAGGAAACGCTTGAAATTGTATTTTAATTCATTTATTTTTCAAAGTTTACTCGAAATCTCTTGAAATATTTAAAAATCCTACGAAATCCTTTGAAACCTTTGAAATCCCTTGAAATCCTTGAAGATTTGGTAAAATACTTAAACCATCTAAAATTCTTTGAAATCCCTCGACATCTATGAAAAAAGTGAAAATCCTCTGAGATACCTAGAAATCTTTGGAATCCCTTGAAATCCTTGGACATTTGATAAAATCCTTAAATCTTTTGAAATTCCTTTAAATCCCTTTAAATCCCTTGAAATCATTAAAACCGCTAGAAATGTTTTGAAATTTCATTTCATTTTATTTATTCTTCAAAGTTTACTAGAAATCTCTTCTCATATTTGGAAACCCTACAAAATTCTTTTAAATCCCTTGACATATTTGAAAAAAGTAGAAATCCTCTAAAATCTCTAGAAATCTTCAAAATCCCTTGAAATTCTTGAGGATTTTATAATATCCTTAAACCTTCTGAAATTCTTTGAAATCCCTTGACATCTTTGAAAAAAGTGAAAATTCTCTACAATACCTAGAAATCTTTGAAATTCCTTGAAATCCTTGGATATTTGATAAAAAACTTAAATCTTGTGAAATGCCTTGAAATCCTTGAAATCGCTAGAAAACGATGGAAATTTTATTTCAATTCATTTATTTTTCAAAGTTTACTAGAAATCTCTTGTAATATTTGAAAATTCTACAAAATTCTTTGAAATTTCTGGACATCTTTCAACAAAGTAAAAATCATCTAAAATACCTAGAAATCTTTGAAATCCCATGAAATACCTTGAACTCCTTGGACATTTGATAAAATCCTCAAATCTTGTGAAATCCCTTGAAATCATTGAAATCGCTAGAAACCTTTTGAAATTGTATTGCATTTCATTTATTTTTAAAATTTTACGAGAAATCTCTTGGAATGTTTGAAAACCCTACAAAATCCTTTAAAATCCCTTGACATTTTTCAACAAAGTAAAAATCATTTAAATCCCTAAAAATCTTGGAAATCTCTTGAAATCCTTGAAGATTTGATGAAAATACTTAAACCATCTAAAATTCTTTGAAATCCCTTGACATCTTTGAAAAAAATAAAAATCCTCTATAATACCTAGAAATCTTTCAAATCCATTGAAATCCCTTGAAATCCTTGAAGATTTGATGAAAATACTTAAACCATCTAAAATTTTTTGAAATCCATCGACATCTTTGAAAAAAGTAAAAATCCTCTAAGATACATACATAGAAATCTTTGAAATCCCTTGAAATCCTTGGAGATTTCATACAATATTTCAATCTTGTGAAATTCCTTGAAATCCCTTGACATCTTTGAAAAAAGTAAAAATCCTCTGAAATATCTAGAAGTCTTTGAAATCCCTTGAAATCCCTTGAAATCCTTGGAAATTCGATAAAATTCTTAAATCTTGTGAAATTCCTTGAAATCCCTTGAAATCCTTAAAGATTTGATAAACTCTTTCAATCTTGTGAAATTCCTTGTAATCCCTTGACATCTTTG